>JBBDGP010004216.1:0-148686 GCA_037952835.1 Lithobates septentrionalis | reverse complement strand
GACCCTTTCCTAGGCTAGCTATCCAAGGTGCAAAAATGAGCTACAGGTAACTCCAGGCAGCAAAATGGTTCATGGAGAACTCTCCTCATGTGTTCAGTCTGAGTCTGAACACATGAGGAGAGTTCTCCATGAACCATTTTGCTGCCTGGAGTTACCTGTAGCTCATTTTTGCACCTTGGATAGCTAGCCTAGGAAAGGGTCCTTATGGTGGCTATGTGAAAAGTGTACCTTCTGAATATACACCTGTTGGAGAAGTGCCCACAACTGGACTTGGAACACCTGCTGTCCCTAGGCCGTTTACCATTGCTGCAAAGGAACCAGTGGAACCTGCCGTATACGCCTCTTCACCAAGCACCTATTTGGATCGATTGATCCACAAGCCCGTATGACACCTAGCCGTACGGCAAACGTGTCCACCTGTTCCGGTAAGCGTATTCACTCCATATATTCTTTGCTGTGGACACTGAGCACTGGAACACCACCTCTGTGAACTACGTAGCACCTTTTGAGAACTCTTTCACCCATCTAACACCCACACCGTTCACTTTTGTTGGACATTTATAGGACCATAATGTCCACGCAATCGGACATTGATATGGTCATGGACTCACCATAATATTATATTTTTCTACATTTCATTTTTTTACATTTGATATTACTCTATCACGCTGCACAGTTGATGGTCACATTTGTGTGGATTACCCAATCCTGATCTTTATGTATAGCGCTGCTTTGTTTTTTTTTCTTTATTCTTTACATTGTCACTACTTTGTTGATGCTGGCTGCTATATGTGTCATCCGATACTCTTTTCATAGTAGCGCAACTACACTGGTATTTTATATTTATTCACTAAAATTAGAAGAAAAGCAGTTTAACCTTAAACTGCGTAGAGGGTTCTTTACTGTAAGAGCAGCAAGGATGTGGAATTCCCTTCCACAGGCGGTGGTCTCAGCGGGGAGCATGGATAATTTCAAAAAACTATTAGATAAGCACCTGAATTACCACAACATGCAGGGATATACAATGTAATACTGTCATATAATCACACACATAAGTTGGACTTGTGTCTTTTTTCAACCTCACCTACTATGTATGTGAATGGCCCAGGGGCAGGGTGCCAAATGTCCAGATGACTTCGCAGCAGCAAAGGTATCTGCTTCAGCCCCCCGCCCCCCCCCCCACCGAAAGGAGTCTAATAAGCAGAGCTTCTCCTTTTGGGTGGAGCTCCACTTCAAATACCATCGAAAGATCTATTTGTGTGAAAAAAAATTATTACAAATTTCACAGTGTTGCAAATGTCATTCAAAAAGTGACAGAGCTGAAAATTGGCCTGGGCAGGAAGGGGGTGAAAGTGCCCGGTATTGAAGCGGGTTTAGTACGGCCATGTGAATGAAGCCTTAGATGTAACCAAGCTGGACTAATGGTTAAAAAGAGTTCTGCTATAAAACTGAACGTTTACAACCGTCCATCACTCATTATAATGCAGTATCTTGATGGCAGGAGATAAGATCTCATTTAAATTGGGGAAAAAGGAGAACCGGCTTTGTTATCAGATCTTAGATTTACATTTTCTGCAATGTTTATAAACCATTCTGGACCCTCTTCTTGTGTCCTCTGTATTCATATTTATTCTGATGTTTAATCTCGTGTGTTACATTTTCCAGACCTACTACACACGTGTGTGTGTGTGTGTGTGTGTGTGTGTGTGTGTGTGTGTGTGTGTGTGTGTGTGTGTGTGTGTGTGTGTGTGTGTGTGTTTTTTTTTTTTTTTTTTTTTTTGTTTGTTTGTTTGTTTGTTTGTTTTTTGTTTTTGTTTTTCCTTTCAACTTTTAAGAGGACAATGATCACGTCAGATTTGCAGGACATCTATCTGCGCCTATTTGAAATAGAAATGAAAGGAAAAACATTTGTGTATAGATTAAAAAACACTATATATACACCCTTCCCCCCCCCCCCCACCCTTTTTTTTTATAGGTGATCACATTTCTGCTGTTTCTCCTCCCCCAGCATAAGGGCTGGTGGGAGGAGAAACAGCAGCACACTGATCTTCTCAGTGAGTGGCTGTGCAGAGGAGGCGTGTCAGGACAAGTCTGATCATTGGAGGAGAGCAGGCTGAGTTCCCAGCATAGCTAGAGAACTGACCACAGAGTGTTTTCCTGCTTAGTGTGGTCAGTTTTTAATAGTAAATCCAAGGGACTGTCAGGAACACCAGGGATTTCCAACAAAGGAAGTAATACAAAGCGAACAGAAGGTTTTATTGTTTTTTATGTGTTTGTTTTTTTTTGTTTTTTTATGTCCTAATGTACAGTATACGATTTCCTATCATTTGAGCCCAGTCTTGCCACAAGTTAATCCATCTCTGAGCAATTCTCTTTTATTGTTCAGTGAAATAAAACTTGACAAACTTTGTCAAATCCTCCCACTTGCTGTGAGTGACAGGTGATTTACATCTCGTGTACTAGCCTAGGACATGCATTATTTTTTAATTCCCACCCCCACTCCTTTCTTCAGCAGCTCTGCAAGGATTCTGGTGGTAGGGGGACTCAATTCTTAGAAGGACAGAGAGGGCAATCTGTAACCAAGACCTGAAGCGCCAAACAGTATGTTGTCTACCGGGCCCTCGGGTTCGGCACATCACGGATCTTGTGGACAGATTACTGGGAGGGGCTGGGGAAGACCCGGCTGTCGTGGTGCATGTTGGCACCAATGACAAAGTCAGAGGCAGATGGAGTGTCCTAAAGAACGATTTTAGGGACTTAGGAGCTAAATTGAGGAAAAGGACCTCCAAGGTAGTATTCTCAGGAATACTACCGGTACATCGAGCCACACCAGAAAGGAAGAGGGACATTAGGGAAGTAAACAAGTGGCTGAAGAGCTGGTGTAGTAAGGAGGGGTTTGGGTTCCTGGAGGACTGGGCCGACTACTCAGTCGGTAACCAGTACTATAGAAGGGACGAACTGCACCTAAATGAGGAGGGTGCAGATCTGCTGGGAATGAAGATGGCCAAAAAGTTAGAGGGGTTTTTAAACTAGGTGATGGGGGGAGGGTCCAGAGGTAGAGATAGTCAGCGCGGAAGATATTCCAGAGGGTAGTATTGGGGGCATTAGTGGTAGGTTGACCAAAGCACAAAAACACAAGGTAAGCATAGTAGCAAGACCTAGTTGCAATTTCGAAACACCCAATACGAGGACAATATGTGACCAGTCTAAACTATGTGGCATGTTCACCAATGCCAGGAGCATGGCAGACAAGATGGGTGAACTAGAGATACTGTTGTACGAGGAGGATTTGGATTTTGTGGGAATTTCAGAGACCTGGTTCAACAGCTCTCATGATTGGCCGGCAAACATTCAAGGGTATACCCTATACCGCAAGGATAGAGAGGGTAAAAAAGGGGGAGGGGTATGCCTATATATCAAGAATAATGTACAAGTGAATGTGAGAGATGACATCACTGAGGGAGCTAGGGAGGAGGTGGAATCCTTATGGGTAGAGCTCCAAAGGGATGAAGCTAAGGGGAAAATAATACTGGGAGTATGCTATAGGCCCCCTAACCTGAGGGAGGAGGGGGAGACAAATCTCCTATCACAATTTGGATTAGCAGCAAGGATGGGAAGTGTTATCATAATGGGGGTTTTAATTATCCAGACATAGACTGGACGGAGGGAACCGCGCATTCATTTAAGGCTCGCCGGTTCCTCAATGTCTTGCAGGACAATTTTATGGGTCAGATGGTAGACGCACCAACTAGAAATAAAACTACTGGATCTACTGATTACCAACAATACAGACCTGATAACAGATGTGGAAATACGGGGCAATTTAGGTAACCGCGATCACAGGTCAATTAGTTTTAGTATAAATCACACAAATAGGAAACCTAAAGGGAATACAAAGACACTGAATTTCAAAAGAGCCAACTTCCCTAAACTACAAACCTTGCTAAAAGGCATGAATTGGGATAAAATATTAGGAACAAAGAATACGGAGGAGAGATGGGTTTGCTTTAAGAGCATATTAAATAAGGGCATTAGCCAATGTATCCCATTGGGTAATAAATTTAAAAGAGCGAACAAAAGTCCTGGATGGCTTAACTCCAATGTAAAAATGCATATAAAAGCAAAGGAGAAGGCCTTCAAAAAATACAAGGTTGAGGGATCATCCTCAGCATTCAGTCTTTATAAAGAATGCAACAAGAAATGTAAGGGTGCAATTAGGACGGCTAAGATAGAACATGAAAGACACATAGCGGAGGAGAGCAAAAAAAATCCCAAGAAATTCTTTAAGTATGTAAACAGTAAAAAAGGGAGGACAGACAATATTGGCCCCATAAAGAATGAGGAAGGAAATCTGGTTAGAAAGGATGGGGAGATGGCGAAGGTATTGAATTTATTCTTCTCCTCAGTCTTCACAAATGAATCGGGAGGGGCTTCAGTAACCAAAACTAAATATCAATAAATCACCGGGACCAGATGGCTTGCATCCAAGGGTACTTAGGGAACTCAGTCAAGTGATTGCCAGACCGTTGTTCCTAATTTTTACAGACAGTCTATTGACTGGAATGGTACCAGCTGATTGGAAAAAAGCCAATGTAGCACCAATATTTAAAAAGTCCCAAAATACATCCCTGGGAATTACAGACCAGTTAGCCTAACGTCAATAGTATGTAAACTCTTGGAGGGGATGATAAGGGACTATATACAAGATTTTAGTAATGAGAACGGTATCGTTCGCAGTAATCAGCATGGATTCATGAAGAATCGTTCTTGCCAAACAAATCTATTAAACTTCTATGAGGAGGTGAGTTGCCACCTAGATAAAGGAAGGCCCGTAGACGTGGTGTATCTGGATTTTGCAAAAGCATTTGACACAGTTCCCCATAAACGTTTACTGTACAAAATAAGGTCCGTTGGCATGGACCATAGGGTGAGTACATGCATTGAAAACTGGCTACAAGGGCGAGTTCAGAGGGTGGTGATAAATGGGGAGTACTCAGAATGGTCAGGGGTGGGTAGTGGGGCCCCCCAGGGTTCTGTGCTGGGACCAATCCTATTTTAATTTGTTCATAAACGACCTGGAGGATGGGATAAACAGTTCAATCTCTGTATTTGCGGACGATACAAAGCTAAGCAGGGCAATAACTTCTCCGCAGGATGTGGAAACCTTGCAAGAAGATCTGAACAAATTAATGGGGTGGGGCAACTACATGGCAAATGAGGTTCAATGTAGTAAAATGTAAATTAATGCATTTGGGTGGCAAAAATATGAATGCAATCTATACACTGGGGGGAGAACCTCTGGGGGAATCTAGGATGGAGAAGGACCTCGGGGTCCTAGTAGATGATAGGCTCAGCAATAGCATGCAATGCCAAGCTGCTGCTAACAAAGCAAACAGAATATTGGCATGTATTAAAAAGGGGATCAACTCCAGAGATAAAACGATAATTCTCCCGCTCTACAAGACTCTGGTCCGGCCGCACCTGGAGTATGCTGTCCAGTTCTGGGCACCAGTCCTCAGGAAGGATGTACTGGAAATGGAGCGAGTACAAAGAAGGGCAACAAAGCTAATAAAGGGTCTGGAGGATCTTAGTTATGAGGAAAGGTTGCGAGCACTGAACTTATTCTCTCTGGAGAAGAGACGCTTGAGAGGGGATATGATTTCAATATACAAATCCCGTACTGGTGACCCCACAATAGGGAGAAAACTTTTTCGCAGAAGAGAGTTTAACAAGACTCGTGGCCATTCATTTAAAATTAGAAGAAAAGAGGTTTAACCTTAAACTACGTAGAGGGTTCTTTACTGTAAGAGCGGCAAGGATGTGGAATTCCCTTCCCTTCCCTTGGTCTCAGCGGGGGCATCGATAGCGTCAAGAATGACCACAACATACAGGGATATACAATGTAGTACTGACACATATGCACACACATAGGTTGGACTTGTGTCTTTTTTCAACCTCACCTACTATGTAACTATGATTGGCTGTTCCTCACCTCAGCATGATTTGCCATGCTGAAGTCATGTGGTTACTTTCCTGTCTTTTCACTGGATATTAGAGATCATAGCAGAAGTTCAGTGTAAGAAATACACAGGAGAAAATGCATATTGACAAGGGGAGTGTAGAGGTGGGCGGGGAGTCTCCTGACATCACGACTCCACCCACCGAGCTCCAGGCAACAGACCCGCCCACAGAATCTGCCGTTTTTCGGGTCTCATAACAGACAGAGGGGAGACATTTGACAGGTAAAGATACATGCAGGAGGCGTGTATATCCTTATAGAAAACCCCTATGGCAGGAGTTTAGAAAGAATGACATTGGGTTTACATCCAACTTTAACTTTCAAGAGGACAATGGTGACGTCAGGTTTGCAGGACTTTGTGTTTTATGGTTTAATCCCAGCCTGGCCGGCATAAATCCAGATTTACATAGTCCTCTATTCTATGAATTTGTTTTTACGCTTTTTGTCTGTGTATGTGCGTGGTACGTTGTTAAATGTTTTGTTTTGTTGTTTTATAGTGTTGATTTTATAATGTACAAACCTATAAAATGCGATCCCACAGCTAACCAAATCTACTCCTAGAATAGATGATGGTATTGTTTCAGAGTGTATTTAAAAGTCAAATAGGCGCAGATAAACACGTGATAAAGACGTTGCATAGATGTATCCTTCATTTGTCATGGAAATTAGTTTAATTATAGTCTTGGAATAGACTGGTGAGAGTCCCCATCGGGTTTTCTATTTGTTATCTGTGTCCCTGCCTGGCAGATTCAGCCTTTTGGGTTAGATTTACTAGAGCTGGAGAGTGTAAATTCTGGTGCAGCTCTACGTAGAAACCAATCGGCTTCCAGGTTTTAAGGTCAATGCTTAACGTAAACGATTGTAAAACAACCCATTCAGTTTGAATTGGGAATCAAAGGAAAAACATTTGTGCATAGATTAAAAAACATTATAAATACTTTTTTTTTTTTTTTTTTTTTTTTTTTTCCCTTTTTTATAAGTGATCACATTTCCTCTGTTGTCTCCTCTGTTCTGCTGTTTCTCCTCCCCCCAGCGTATAAGCTGGGAGGAGGAGAAACAGCAGCACACTGATCTTCTCAATGAGTGGCTGTGCAGAGGAGGCGTGTCAGGACAAGTGTGTGAGGACAAGTCTGATCATTGGAGGAGAGCAAGCTGAGTTCCCAGCATAGCTAGAGAACTGACCACAGTGTGTTCACCTGCTTGGTGTGGTCAGTTTTTAACCCCTTCCCGACTGCCGCACAACGATATACGTCGGCAGGATGGCACGGGTGGGCAAACGGGCGTACAGGTACGTCCCCATTAAGACATGGCATTGTGGGCGTGTGCCCGCCACGAGCTCCGTGAACGCATGTCCCGCGGGCTTGATGTCCACTGGGTGCCCGCCATCGTGTCACGGAGCGGAAGAACAGGGAGATGCCTTTGTAAACAGGGCATTTCCCCATTCTGCCTTGTGATATGACAGAAATCACTGCTCCCTGTCATCGGGAGCAGTGATCGTTGTCATGTGAGTAGTAGCCCCTCCCCCCCCCCCCCCCCACAGCTAGAATCACGACCTATGACACACTTAACCCCTTCATCGCCCCCTAGTGGTTAACCCCTTCCCTGCCAGTGTCATTTACACAGTAATCAATGCATTTTTGTAGCTCTGATCGCTGTATAAATGACAATGGTCCCAAAATAGTGTCAAGTGTCCGCCATAATGTTGCAGTCCTAATAAAAATCGCAGATCGTCACCATTACTAATAAAAAAAAATGAATAATAAAAATGCCATAAAACTATCCACTATTTTGTAGATGTTATAACTTTTGCGCAAACCAATCAAAATACGCTTATTGTGATTTTTTTTTTTTTTTTCCAAAAATATGTAGAAGAATACATATCGGCCTAAACTGAGGGGAAAAATGTTTTTTTTTTATATATTTTTGGGGGATATTTATTATAGCAAAAAGTAAAAAATATTGCTTTTTTTTTTTCAAAATTGTCGGTCCTTTTTTGTTTATAACGCAAAAAATAAAAAACGCAGAGGTGATCAAATACCACCAAAAGAAAGCTCTATTTATGGGGAGAAAAGGACGTCAATTTAGTTTGGGTGGAATGTCGCACGACCGCGCAGTTGTCAGTTAAAGCGACGCAGTGCCGAATCGCAAAAAGTGCTCTGGTCAGGAAGGGGGTAAATCCTTCTGGGGCTGAAGTGGTTAATCAGCTCTCAGAGCTCGCCTCACTGTAACTTCAGACCCATTTTTTTCTGATCTCTCGGACAAGATTTTAAATTTAGCACTTTGAACAGAAGTAGATAAAACTGCTGGTAAACAGGTACAACTTATGTAGGAGGTTTTTCATCTGTGTGTATCACCTGAGGCCAGTCGCTTCACCGGGTATATGTAAGGGTTTACAGCCACTTTTAACTAGGGCTTGATCGATTAAAGTATTTTCATGTCGATACGTTACCGATATTTCAGCCACCTCTCAGGCCGATAGCCAATATTGTCTGCAGATATTCTGTACATTTAAAAAAAAAAAAAAATGTTTACACTTTTTGCTGTCACATGGAATGTAGATATCTCTTGTGACAGTAAAGGAGCGGTGACAGGTCCTCTTTATGGAGAGATCTGGGGTCTATAAGACCCCAAACCCCTCCTCTGCACCTGAAAGTATTCAAAACATCAAGATCAGCGGTTTTGAATACTTTCTAATTTTTAAAACTGGCGCCTTTTAAGATGCCAGTTATCCGGGAGTTGATGTCATGACATCGCTTCCAGGTTACTAGATCCGAGACCCGAACGAGGCATCGGCTTTGTTCGGGTCTTTGGCCAGCCAGCGGAAGTGCCGGCTGGTTGCTCAGGCCTCCATGTGGGACAAGAGAGCCCGGGCGAGGGGGGGGGGGGGGGGCGGTGGGGTGTCCCCTCCTGCTGCTTGCAATAACTGAGCTGAGCCGCATCGGTTGTTACAATAAAGACGACCGTCCGCTCTAAAGAACGCTACCAAGGTGATGCATTAAGAGTGAATATCGGCCCTGTGACGAAACGTCCCACACTCCGCTTGAGTGCTTTCGTCATATATCGCTTCCTCCCAGTCTGAATATAGATATCAGATATTCCGACCGCTCACAAGCACAAAACAAGACGATACTTGTTTAGTTGCTGAACATGGACTGGTTATTAGAACCAAAATACAAGTCTTATATACAGGAGAAGAGGAGACCCCCCCCCCCCCCCTACTGCTCATATTACTCTAACAATACACCTGTAACCAGAAACAGAATTAACATGAGGCTAATTAACTAATCCCTTAAAGTAGCCGATGTGACTCCGTGCCCTCCTGAGCATTGTTATGATTAATCAAGACTTCACTACAGGTCAGACTTGTTGTCACCGAGCTTCACACAGTAGATTATACATTATCATAAGTATAAACACAGGACACCTTCTCACAATAGCAGGAGTCAACCTGTCTCCTACGTTGTACAGAGGCCAATGTGATCAGCTCTCTCAACTAACATGTTGAGTTCAGAACCAAACAAGCCAAGAATAGTCCCCACATACATCCTGGGAGATATTGTGGATAAATATCACTGTCCCACTTTAAGTAATCCAAGATGTGTTTTCTCAGTCACCCTGTGCCAGGATGGGAGCTGAAACATGGGTTTCCCAACCTTTACAAGGGATTCTTGGTTCCATGGGCCCTCCCGTCACAGGCCCCACCGATAATCGGTCGATCCCCACCTTTAACTCCTTAGCGCCGGCCAAATATGCGGCCCCCTGGCATGCATTAGTGCAAATAGAGCTGTGCCGGCAGCGAATGCCCTGCACGCTCCCGCCTCCATTACCGGCGGGTAACGGAGAACGGCTAACGCTGCTTGCGATCGGGAGCTTTTCGATCATGTGACCACCGTGGCAGTCACATGAGCTTAAGACCCGCCTCCTGGCACTCTAAACCCCCTAAGGGGGGGCGCCGGCTCCAAGGGGTTAAAGTGGATGTAACCCTAAAGTGTAAAGTGAACAGCCTCAGATCATACACATAGATGAAACAAATTTCCCTACATAAGTTGTACATGTATATCTGCTGTCTTAAGCTTTCTACACTCTTTATAAAGTGCACACCGTGTTAGAAATTTTTCTTCATGTTTCAGCAGTGGGAGGGGAGTCTGGGCATACACTGTGGGAGAGCTGATTGGAGGAAAGGCGCACACCTCCCCCCTCCACATAGGCAGAGGAATGAAGAAACTTGCAAAGCTGTGCTGTGAATAGACCAGCTCTCTGCTAATCTATCTTGAAGTTCCCTCCCCGACACATTTCCAGCTGCTTTTATAGCCTGTGTCAAAGAAGTTGTTAGGAGTGGTAATACTGATAACAGAAGAACGGACCAGCAGAAAGACACGGGACTTAGAGCTTTGGAGAGAGGTAAGTAAACACTTCAGATATATATGTGCCCAGGTCAGATTTCATTAATGGGGTTTACATCCACTTTAGTGACCATGGTTCTGGAATGGGATGTCCAACTAGCTCATATAGGTGTGATGACCAGTTGTCTAGCTTTGTTGAATAGTGTGTGTGTGTGTGTGTGTGTGTGTGTGTGTGTGTGTGTGTGTGTGCCTACATGAAGGATGACCATAATTGGTGACTTCTCTCTTGTGTCTCCAGTCCGGGATTGTACACCTCCTCTGGGAAGAGAGCTCTCCGGTGGTGTACACGTGCAGCCTGGATGGGGCCGTCAGACTCTGGGATTCCCGATCAGGGAAAATGATCAGCGAATACTGCGGACACACGGAGGAAATTCTTGACTTCGCTCTCAATAAGTGAGTACTTGTTCCACAATTTAGTAAAGGGGGGATTTGACCATGTCGGACAGGTGTGTTGTTGCCACATCCCTGTTGTATACCAAGAAAAGAAAATCCCGCTTCGTTGGGACTTTGTAGGCAACAACCACCCATGGGTAGGTTAGAAAAATTATATTTATTGTGTATATACATAAAATCGTTCAATCATAAAGTGATCGTTAGTTTAAAAAGACATCTCTAAAAATATACAAAAATCAAAAAAGAAAAGACAAAAAACAAGACCGGTTACATGATTTGCATGACATAAAAAAATTGATTTTACTTCCCAGTACAGAGTGGTCTCCGAAACCCGACGCGTTTCTGGTTCAAGCACCTTCGCCAGGGCTATTTGATAAGAGTATATGCAGTCATAGTTTTTTCTTGCATGCAAAATGTTCCATCATGCGACTTAAAAAAATGAATGAAGCACTGCCAGCGGAGGCGTCGATAGGTGCCCACCCAGAGCGTCTACAAACTATGAGATATTTATTTATTTATTTTTTTACTAGTAATGGCCAGGATCAGCAATTTTTTTTTGTGGGATTGCGGCAGACAAATCGGACACCTAACCAACGTTTTCGACATTGTTAAATGCTAAAAAAATATGCACTGTTACTGTACTAAAGACATTGGCAGGGAAAGGGCCCGTCAGGGGCGATCAAAGGGTTCAATGTGTTCCCTACGAGTGCTTACTAACCGCATGGGGGGAGGTGCTTTCACTAAAGGAAAACGGAGATCCGTGTTTCTGCTTAGCCGAAACACAAGATCTCCATTTTCACCTCTGGCAGAACGGCAATCTGCCTTGTTTACATAGGCAGACCGCCGTTCTGCCTCTCCTGTGAATGATCGCGGGCGGGTGGCCGCTGGACTCGCTGATTGGCTCCCGCTATGTCCAATCCCAGCAGGAGCAGGGGGCTCCGGTGACATGCGCCCCAGAGCCGGAAAAAAAAAAAAGAATCATGTACAGGTACGTGATTTTGCGTTTAAGGGCCGCCCTGTCGTAGCTTATGTATGTGGGGGTGGTCCTTAAGCGGTTAAAGCTTACTTGTTTGCTGCTAAACGTATGTGTTAGGTGGTCACAATGAGGTTAGAGGGTAACTAAAGGTTCTTTTAAAAACAAAAAAAAACAAACATGTCACACTTACCTCCTCTGTGCAGTTGGATTCGTACAGAGTGGCCCCGATCCTCCTCTTCTGGGATCCCTCAGCGGCACTCCTGGCTCCTTCTCTTCTCGACTACCATGCGGGGCGTGCCATTCTCCCTCGGGGCACTCGTGCAAGCGCACCCCCCGAGTCCTGCTGCTGCATCTATTGACACAGACAGCGGGACTCGGGGCCCCCTGGCTCCCGCATCATTGAGTTTGACGGCAGCGGGAGCCAATAGCTGTGCTGCTATCAATCTATCCAATCAGGACCTGAGACATCGGCTGGAGTTGGTGTGCTCGTCCCCCATCGCTGGAAAGACCGGGTTCAGATAAGTGAAAGGGGGGCTCTGGGGGGGCAGCTGCAGCACAGAAAGGTTTTAGAATGCATTTACAACCCTTTTTAAGCGCGATTTACATTCCTAAATATTCCCTATAGCAGACATTTCTTCACCTTTTTTATATTCAGGTTTACTTAACGAAGTTGTTGTCTTTCTTGTTTCAGGGATGCCTCCATTGTGGTGACCGCATCTGGAGATCACAAAGCAAAAGTGTTCTGCGTGCAGAGACCCGACCGTTAACCAGGGGGTGGGGGGGGGGTGGCGGCATCGGCACCCGTGTACAGGGCAATCGTTGCGCCTCTCTCTCTCTCTCTCTTTTTTTTTTTTTTTTTTCTCTCTCTCTCTTTGAAAGGCTTGGAGCTGTTAGCTGTCTTCTTTACTTATATGTGTGGATGCAATTTAATCTATACAGACTGGCGTATGGGGATGCGCATGTAAATGTTCACACTAACTTGGGGAGGAGAAAAGAGGGTTGATGCTTTTGGCTCCTTAAAAAAAAGCCACAAGACCCAAATGACCTAATTTTCCATAGACTGGCCTGGTGTATAAGAGGCGTTACCAACAATTCATGGAGAGAAATACTTCCACGTATTTTCAGGCGAATTTTCAAGAACAGAGGATACTTAAAGCCAAGGTGGTGTAGTGGGGAGCTATACTTTATAAGCAAACGGCTGACTTCCTGTCCCGTAGTTCTGTAGGAACAACCAACTGTTGGTTTTTGCAGGAGCTAACGCAAGAGCATTAGATTATATAATGCAAAGATCTCAATTTCTATACTGGAATGGGCAATTATTTTTTTTTACATACGTAACCGGGAGTGTTACTAGTCACTATTTCACATAATGCACATAACTTTTTTTTTTTTTTTTTTTCTTTTTACGGGGTCACATTGGCGATTTAAAGACCATGTTTTAAAGGTACCCTGATCAGAGGGGTTTTGTCAAAGTGTACCTGTCATTTCATTAACCAAACCAGCTTTTAGTGATACATTTAGGCTTCGAGAAACGCAAATTGCCACTCTCCACTGTGATAGATAAATACACTTTGCTTTCTGTTGGATTTGTAATCTGGAACCCGATTCAGAGTGCCTCTGTCACTCGAATAAATGTCTAGGGCAGTGATGGCGAACCTTGGCACTCCAGATGTTTTGGAACTACATTTCCCATGATGCTCGACTACACTGCAGAGTGCATGAGCATCATGGGAAATGTAGTTCCAAAACATCTGGGGTGCCAAGGTTCGCCATCACTGGTCTAGGGTGTGCCAGGACATTCTTGGAGACCCTGTCTGGTCTCTATAGCTTTAGAAGCTTTACTCACTAGCTACAGAGGACGGCATGTACTCAGCATTGCAGTGGCCCTCTTCTCCGAACTTTCCTCTTTTTTTTTTTAGTGCTGCAGCCTCAGAAAATGTCTTCGGTATGTGACACATTTGGGTTGATTTACTAAAGGCAAATAGACTCTTCAGTTTGCAAAGTGCAGTTGCTCCAGAGATTAGTAAATGATCACAGACTCTGTTGACTTCCATCATCCAATCATGTGCAAGCACAAATGCTGTGGTTTTTTTTTTTATTCTCCTTGCAATTGATTGGGTATTCTTTGCAAAGTGAAGCTTTGCTTCATTTACTAAGCTCTCGAGCAACTGCACTTGCAGAGTGCACAGTGTATTAGCCTTTAAGCTACTTTCACACTGGGGCCGCCAGTGCGTTAGCGCTAAAGCGCCTATCGTTTTAGCGGCACTTTAGCTCTGATTAGGTGGCGCTTTTTGGCCACTTGTGGGGTGCTTTTAACCCTCACTATGGGCCGAAGGAGTGAAAAGCGCCCATGTTGCGCACAAAGCGCTGCTCGTGAATTCCAATGGGCAGGGGCGGTTTGGGAGCGCTGTATACAGCGCTCCCAAACCGCCCCAAAGATGCTGCTTGCAGGACTTTTTTTTTCCCGTCCCGCAAGCGCACCACTCCAACGTGAGAGCCCTCAGTTTTCACGCGCTATTTCTAGCGCTAAATGGCCTGAAAACTGCCTCAATGTGAAAGTGGTCTTAGTAAATCAACCCTTTTGGGTACCCATGTCCCCCCCCCCCCCCCCCCCCCACTGTGCATTGGTTCCTTCCCATGTTACTGCAGAGTCCTGTAGTGATATAGGGGGTCAAAGGAAGAAACCAGTGCACAGCGGAGGGGGGGGCACAGGCATTGCCAGACGTGTTGAATGCTAAAGTGGCTGGAATTGAGGAGAGTTAGAAGAAACGTGGTGCTGTAGAGTTTAGTATATGCGGTCGTCTTTTGCAGGGGAGCAAAATCTTTTAGGGTACATGCAAACGGCTGCAAGAGGGCCGTACAGCTGTGGCACAGCTCCAGTAACTGCTTACAGTGCTTCTTAGGTTTAAGGGACCCCTCTGGAGCCTCTATCACAGGGGGTCTCAAACTGGCGGCCCTCCAGCTGTTGCGAAACTTCAAGTCCCATGAGGCATTGCAAGGCTGACAGTTACAAGCATGACTTCCACTGGCAGAGGCATGCTGGGACTTGTAGTTTTGCAACAGCTGGAGGGCCACCAGTTTTGAGACCCCTGCTCTATCAGCTCTCTACAGCTTTAAAGTGTTTCTAAAGGCTGAATTTTCTTTTTTAACGCATGAAAATGAAAGTAAACCACCTGTGTGGTGCTACCCCCCCCCCCCCCCTATATTTACCTGAGCCCGAGCAAAGTGCACGAGAGCAGCAGCTCTCTTGGCTCTCCCCCTCTTCATTGGCTCAGACACAGCAGTGTGGTATCCATTGGCTCCTGCTACTGTCAATCACAGCAAGGGGAGGAGGGGGCGGGGCTGAGCCCCATTCTGTGTCAATAGACACACAGAGCAGGGGGGAGTGAGCGAGCATGCGTGCCCCCTACAAGCAGCTTGCTATGGGGACACTCAGTAGGGGGGAGGAGCCCAAAGGGCTGGCATAGGAACCCGAGATCTGGGCTGCTCTGTGCAAAACCATTACACAGAGCAGGTAAATATAACATGTTTGTAATTACTAAAGGAAATTTAAGTATTTTTTTTTTTTTTTTTTTTTTTTTTTAATCACTTTAAGGGTTATATACACTGTGGAGGTGAGCATATGGAGTCGTCTTCTGCAGGAGAGTCAATCTTTTAGGGGACATGCACACGGCTGCGTGAGAGGCCGCTCAGTGTACATTTGGGTGCTGTGTACAGCCAGCAGCCGTCAGAATCAATGACTGGCTGAGATATGCAGTGGAGTGTTTGCCCTCAGGGCAGAGCATTCATCCCTCCTATGCAAGTACGACTCGGATGTGCATACATCCTATGTACAGATGCTGCGTATTACAGGCTGCTGGCAACAGGCGGTATGCTGCACCCGTGAGTTCGGGGACAGGGATTTAAACCCAAATGTACGCTTTTCGGCTATGTGCCCTAAAAGATTTGCACCCCTGAAAAAGACCCCCATATACTCACCTCTACAGTGGCTGTGTGCATGTACCCTAAAGATTAACTCCACATTTATTTGGGGGGGGGGGGCAAAACATTCCCCTCCGGGTGATCTATGTACATTGCAGGGATTTTAACCAACTTTGTTGCAGATTCCTACTTTTTGTTGCTCTTAAATAGTTTTTTGTTTTGTTTATCTGTGTCCATGTGCAAGATGAATTGAAGTGGTTTTATCAGATTGAAAAAGAAAGGTCCTTTTTAATAACCTTTAATTACAACATGAATTGTGTAGCAATTGTGCATGCTATATTATTATTATTATTTTTTTATTTTATTTTTTTTCTTTCCTATGAAAGTAGAGCTAAAGCTGTGGAGAGCTGGTTATTCCCAGGGGTGGGGGGGCACGGGGGGGGGGCCCTGTATGCAGCTATTGAAGCTGTGCTACACCTCTCAGGGAGTATGTGGATGAGACACGGGGGTTTTTGAACTGGAGGAAACCATTGCAGCACATAGCAGAGTAATGTGCATCGGAGGTCTCTGTCATTGGCTCCTCCAAGTGACAGGTTAGCTTTAGGAGATGAAAGCGTTTAATCTCGCTTTGTATGAAATCCGAGTTTGTTAAAAAAAAATAAATGAAAAGGGCTGTCTAATAATCTTGCTTTGCGTCTATAAGGTGCTCAGGAATTGTGTTTGTCCCACAACACTGTTAGCTATTTTTGCTTTTTTTTATATTGATCTCAAAGAGAAAAACTTTTTGTTCTGCAATCCAATTAGGGAATCTGATCCGATCAGCCATGGATAGGAGACCTGTACAAATCGATGACAGGCTGGCATGGTCTGTCTGCAGCTGTGCACATGGAATTGCCCCTGGAGTAATTATCTGGGATAAGGAATGTGTGCCCCTGGATGTGAAGAATCTGCATCCAGCCGCACGCATTTATTCCTTACCCAAGATAACTAATCAATGGGCAATTACATATAAACAGACGGCTGCAGACAGTGTCAGCCTATCATTGGTTTGTACAGGGTTCCTGTCCATGGCGCACATTGATCCCTAACTGCAGGTAATCACTCCATGGATAATTACATGCCAACAGCTGTGTCAGCCTGTCATTGATTTGTACAGGTTTCCTGTCTGCAGATTTGAAACACTGGTCAATACCCACTGAACATTGCTAATCTGGATGGTCTACTGCCGCAATCAGCCCTGTACATTAGCCTTATATCTAAAGCCAGATTTTTATTTTTTTTGTGCGCACTTCATGTTACATGCATTATTGTGATGCTGTGCCATTCATTCTGACCACATGTGTGCATTGCTCCATTGTGACGCATTGGGCAGCCCATTTCATTGAATAACCTGTCCTAACACAACGTTGTGCACGTAATGCATCACAGTGGGGCCAGGCCTTGTTTTGAATGGGCTGAATAAAAGCCGGCCGGAGAAGGTTTAAATCTTGGCCGGATCAGCAGGAACCGGCCAAGATTCGAACCATGTATGGGCAGGCTGAATGTATCCAAGTTGAGCGATCAACTTGGGTACAACCAGCCTGCTGGATTTTTACATGATTATCGTGTGCGCCCACCGGGGGGGGGGGGGGGGCGACTTCCCCAGATGGCTCGGCAGGAGGGAATCCGCTATCAGCAGTTTCTGAACCAAATTCGCTACTTTATGTTTTTACGGTCTGTGTTCTTTTTGGGGAGATTTTCCTTCACTCCCCATCTTGAAACACAACAGGAAGTGAGAGGAGATATCTACAAATTGATGACAAGCCTTTTACACAGTTGTCACTGGAACAAGTTTCTAAACCAGAAGATTTCCAAAGTAAAATGACAGTTCCTTTATTTATTTTTTTTATTAAATATATAAACAATTATATATATAAATAAAATATATATATATATATATACATACATATATATACACCATGGTTTTGCACAGAGCAGCCTCAATCCTCCTCTTAGGTTCCCCGCTGGCGCTCCAGGCCCCTCCCTCCTGCTATGGAGGCACCTGAGTTAGGCTTGCTCCCGAACCGCTGCTCTGTGTGTCCATACACACACACACACACACACACACACACACACACACACACACCCACCCACACCTTGGCTCAGGCACACCCCTGCTCTCTTATTGGCTCACTAGATGTGGTTGGCAGCAGGAGCCAGTGGCTACTTCTGCTGTTTCAGCCAATGAGGAGGGAGAGACTCAGGAGAGCCGAGGCACTCAAGCCCCATCTCGATCTAGCGATGTGCACAAGTAATTGGTTAATTAGTAATTAATCAAGTAAGTAATTAGGGGGGGGGGGGGGGCTGCTGCACACAGGTTTTTTTTTTTTTTTTTTTTTTTTAACCATTTTCATGCATGGAATACATGAAGGTAAAAAAAAAAAAAAAACCTTAAAGTATAAATAAAGGCAAAACCTTTTTTCTTAGTTTTGGATGGAGTAGAGAGGGATTAGAACCCCTGTCCGTTTTTTATTGCTGCCTGTGCCCACGTTAAGGAGATTCTCTTGCTCTCTTTGTTCTGTTTTACCATTATCCGTGAAAGTAAAAAAAAAAAAAATCCCAAATTTTGGGTTGTCGCCAGAAAAGTGATGGAAGGGAACTCTTCCAATGGGGACACTAGTTCTGGTGACCTGGCGGTCCCCAGGAAATGCCCTTTAATTTGCAGATATTTCCTCTCACTTCCTGTTTTGGCTATAGGACAGGAAGTGAAGGGAAATCTGCAGAATGGGACACAGATGGTGAAAAAAAGAAAATCCGATGGGGGTTAATAACCCTCCCTTACTCTATCCAAAATAAAGTTTTGCCTACTTTAAGCCTTTGCAACCACTTTTAATATTGTTCCAGTGACAATTCAAAAGTTTGGATTCCCCTTCACTTTCACTCACGGCGACAGTGGTCACCAGGGCCAAAAAGAGAGGGTGGATCTTCATAGAGGGGACACAGACAGCAAAAAAAAAAAAAAAACAGGTGTTCTAGTCCTTCCCTAAGATGGAGATAAAAAAAAAATATGGCTTTAGATATATTCTAATAAACTTAGCTGCTTCCATGTGTCTGCATTGTGCCTTGTCTGTGGGTTCTCTGTGTATGTTCAGGGCCACCCAAGCCATTCCAAGCAGTGCGATCTGAGCCGAAAGCAAACCTAGCTCCCCCATGTCATTTAGGCCGTAGTAAAGGGCGGGACGGAGTACAGACTGGAGCGTGCATATAAAATAAAGACCTGGCAAGTGGATGTGACCTGATTACTATTTTAGTTTACGCATATTTTGTTAAGTCAAGTCCTCCTTTGATATTTGAAGTATAGCTTACATGTTAAACAGCCCCTGGCATCAGGCAGGAGTGGGCTGATTGTCCGGGAAGGTATTTATACCTGGGAACCCCCAAAATGCAATTGTGGATGGCGTGTGTTTAGAGCTTCCAATTGTGCTGCAGTTAGACAATGGGGAGATTTACTAAAACTGGAGCACTCAGAATCTGGTGCAGCTGTGCATGGTAGCCAATCGGCTTCTAACTTCAGTTTGTTCAATTAAAGTGATTGTAAAGCTGTACATTTTTTTTTTTTTTTTCCATTAAAATAATAAACATGTTTTACTACTTTGCTCTGTGCAGTGGTTTTGCACAGAGTGGTCCAGACCCTCCTCGTTTTCCCACGCCCGTGCTCCTGGCTCCTCCCTGTTGCGCGCCCCCACAAGCAAGCAGCTTGCTATGGGGGGCACCCAAGCCAAGCCGCAGCTCTGTGTGTCCATTCACACATGGAGCCGCGGGTCGGCCTCGCCCCTCCGTCTCCTGATTGGCTAGCTGGCTGTGATTGACACCAGCGGGAGCCAATAGCCATATAGGAGTTCGAGTCCCAGGAGAGGCAAGGCTCTCATGTCTGTTGCTGGATCGAGAAGGGGGCTTGGGTAAGTATTGGGGGGTTGCTGCACACAGAAGGCTTTTTACCTTCATGCCTTGTGCCTTTACAACCACTTTAAGCTTTGATAATAAAACCTGGAAGCTGATTAGTTTCTGTGCAGAGCTAATACCAGATTTGGCACTCTCCAGTTTTTAGTAAATCTCCCCCCCAGTGAGTCGTCATTACTGTGGGGTCCATCTAAAGAGCACCAGTTGTATTTTAGGAGTTGCCCGGTATCTGTTTATTGCATGATAGATGGGCTGCCTCTGCCTAATGCATGGACTGCGTTTTTTTTTTTTTTTTCTAAAGTATAGTTCACCTTAATCAAAGCTGGCAACTACAGCCAGATCTCGATCTGTACAGGTAATTAAAATGTTAAAATATAAATTTATTGCTCAAATGGCACTTTTTGTGGCACCCGGCTTGTTTAATAAAACCTTTGCACTTACGGTAGTTTCCGGCGTAAGCCGTTTTTTGTTTGCACAAAATCCTAAGATCCTAAGATTGGTGGTCAGTGGTGCAATGGGGTGGATTTACTAAAACTGGAGAGAACAAAATCTGGTGGAGATGTGCATGGTAGCCAATCGCCTTCTAACGTCAGCTTATTCGGTTAAGCTTTGACAATAAAACCTGGAAGTTGATTGGTTTCTATGTAGGGCTGCACCAGATTTTGCATGCTCCAGGTTTAGCAAATCAGTGGGGTTGATTTACTAAAGGCAAATCCACTTTGCACTACAAGTGCAGTTGCTGTAAATCTGAGGGGGACATGCAAGGAAGATAAAACAGCATATTTGTTTGCACATGATTGGATGATAAAATCAGCAGAGCTTCCCCTCATTTCAGATCTCCGACTTTGCAGAGGGATAACATGTCACATCCAAGTGGCACCCATCCAAAGTTGCACAAACTTTGGAGTCCTAGGGACAGATTTAAAGGAACCAAGTACAGGCATACCCCACTTTTAAGTACACAATGGGGTTTATGTACTAAAGCTGGAAAGTGCAAAATCAGGCTCACTTCTGCATAGAAACCAATGAGCTTCTAACCTCGGCTTGTTCAATTAAGCTTTGGTAGTAAAACCTGGAAGCTCATTGGTTTCTATGCAGAAGTGAGCCTGATTTTGCACTTTCCAGCTTTAGTAAATAAAACCCCATTGTGTACTTAAAAGTGGGCTATGCCTGTACTATATGGTACACTTGGCCCCCTGGGCAGTTACAAAAAAAAAAATGTAAAAGGTTTAATGGTAGATCTTATTTTAATTGCTATACAGCGGGTGTAGAAAAGAATCGCCCTCCTATTAAAATGATCATGTTGTGTTGCTTGGCAGCCTGAAATTAAGACAGATACAGTTTTTGTTTTATCCAGCTGCATTAACTCCATCCAAGTGAAATATAAAACACCAACATGAAATTTTTTTTAAAAAAATTCAAAAACTGAATCGCTTAGTTGGAGAAAGGATCCCCCCCCCCTCCTATAAAAAAAAAAAAATGATTTGTAAACTCAATCAGGTGTAGCTAATCACCACCTCAATGGCACACAAAGCCATTTGACTTTCAGCTGTGGTCACTTTGATTAGCTCGGCATGAAAAGAGCTTTCCTGGAGCATTTCAGTCCTGGTAGTGCAACTGACGCAAACAATACAACTATGGGTGGCAAACCACTGTCTCCGGGATAAAGCTGTGATCAGGCACAAGTCAGATGGATACAAAAAAAAAATGTTAAAGGCTTTATCAATGCCCTAGAAGCACGCACAGTGAAGTCTATCGTTTAGAATTGGAAGGTATTTGGTACAACACAGACCCTCCCTGGGTCAGGACGTCGCTCCAAACTGGATGAAAGAGCCAGGAGGAAGCTTGTCAGAGAGGCTGCTAAGAGGCCTACACCAATTTTGAAGCAGTTGCAGGAATTTATGACAAAGAGTGGTCATTGTGTGCATGTGACAACAATATCACAAATTCTACACAATTGTGGCTTCGATGGGGGGGGGGGGGGTTGCAAGGAAAAAAAAAAAACCGTTCCTCAAGCAAGGCCACATGGAGTTACAACTGAGCTTTGCCAAAACTCACCTTGAAGATTCTGAGGCCACATGAAAAAAGGTGTTCTGGTCGGATGAGACGATAATGGAATTATTTGGCCTCAACACCCAAGGATATGTCTGGCGGAAATCCAATACAGCTCGCCATTAATATAACACCATTCCTACAGTAAAGCATGGAGGTGGTAATATCCTGTTATTGGGGGGGGGGGGGGGGGGAGTAATATCCTAGTATGGGGGGTGTTTCTCTGCAGCAGGGACTGGAGCACTTGTCAGGATAGAAGAAAAATGGATTGGGCAAAATACCCTCAAATTCTTGAGGAAAATCTGCTGCCCTTTGCCAGAAAGTTCTCAATGGGAAGGTTTACCTTCCAACATGACAATGACCCAAAGCACACAGCAACAATGATCACATAGTGGTTGAAGGAGAAAAAGGTGAATGTCCTTGCATGGTCTAGTCAGAGCCCAGACTTAAACCCCATTGAAAATCTGTGGAATGACTTGAAGACTGCGGTCATGATTAAATATAACTGAACTTGAGCAGTTCAGCAAAGAAGAGTGAGCAAATATTGCAAAGTCTAGATGTGCAAAGGTAGTAGAGACAAATCCCAACAGACTAAAGGCTGGAATTAGAGTAACATGTGGTTCAACAAATTACTGACACAAAGGGGGGTGATCCTTTTTCCAACTCCAGTGATTCTGTTCTTGGATATTTTTTTTCTGACGTTGGTGTTATATCTTTCACTTGGATGTTATAAGTAGCAGCTGAGTAAAATAAAAATGTTGTCTGTCTTCATTTCCAGACTGCAAAGCAACAAAATGTGATTCTTTTCTATACTCATGTATGTAACTTATCAGGTATATGTATCTGACAGGTTCCCTTTACGTCAACCTATACTTCAGAAGAACCCCCCAATATTATTTCCAGGGCTCTGAACCATTACTAAAACCAGTTCCTCAGATGTCAATGACAAAAATGCCTTATCCGTTGATGGAAGAAAGTCTCCCATATAGACAGCTAAAAAAGATCGTTGGTGCCGTGCAGCTGGCTTTGCCGAATGGTGTTGGTCCTGGAATTATGCATGCACCATCGAATGGGAGGCCAATCCGCCACAGCTCAAGGAACCCCTATCAACCTCTGAAGCCATCCTAGGGTTGCATGGACCACTGGTTGAGAATGGCTGCTGTACAGAGTCGCATCTCTTCGCACCTCTCTGATGCCCCCCCCCCCATTTCCCCCTGCCGGGCTGACATCCAGGTCCACCCAGAAGATAAGTAGGGAGCTACAGAGCAGACATTGGTTTATAAGGAGAAAAAGTCCTGTTGAGGCTCCATTCACAATTGTATGACTCCAAAGTTGCATTACGATGGGTGCGACTTTGGCTTAGACCAATGATAATGGACAACTGTCGCATGTATAACATTCAGGTGCTACTTTCATGCAACTTTTGAGGGTTTACATTGTAGTCATTGGCATGAAAGTCGGACCAAAGTAGTGCAGGAACCCTTTTTAAGGCCTGGTTCACACTTAGGCATTTTTTAGTGCTCTTTCAATTTTGCAGAAATGCACTACATTCCATTTAACATGGTTTCCTATGGATGTAGTTCAAAACTACCATGACACTCAAAACTGAGCTCTGTTTCCACTGATCATCGTTGAGATGTTTCTACAACTTAATTGGGGTCATCCTGTGGTAAATTCAGTGGATTGGACATGATTTGGAAAGGCACACACCTGTCTTTATAAGGTCCCACAGTTAAAGTGTTTGTTATCCCAACTGATATGTGTCTGCTGTACCATGTACTTGTACGAGAAAGTCTCCTGTACTTTGTATTGCTTCCTTTATGTGAAATTCCTGCCAGTCCCCTTGCTTTCCCATTAAAAACTGACCACACTAAGCAGGAGAACACAGCATGGTCAGTTTTCTAGCTATGCTGTGCTCTCCAATGATCAGACTTCTCCTGACAGGCCCCTCCCTGCACCGCCATTCACTGGGAAGCTCAGTGTGCTGCTGCTCCTCCTCCTCCTCCCCTAGCTCCTATGCAGCTGAGAACAGATGGAATGTGATCACTTATAAAAAAGGGAAAAAAATGTATGTTTTTTTATGGGTTTTTTTTTGTTTTTTTTTATATCTATACAAAAATGTTTTGCCTTTCATTTCTATTTTAGAGAGCACAAACCAAGCAATGAAGTCCAAGGAATTGTCTATAGCAGTGGTTCTCAACCTTTCTAGGGCCGTGACCCCTTGATAAAATTTCCCAAGTTGTGGGGACCCCTAACAGTAAAATTTTCGTTGCGTAGGTTCTCAGCACACAAGGCAAGACAAGTAATTTGCACCCCTAACCCACGGACATTTAGCGCTCCCTGAGTCCCTTCCACTCGTACAGTATTAAAACCCCTTATGGTACATTTTAGGATGTACGACTCTTTCTCTTTGCTCTCTTTTCTTTCCCTTTTTATCTCTCTCTATACTAATTTCTTGTCTCCCCCCCCCCCCCCCATACCTCTCTCTAGCAATCTTTCTTGTTCTCTTATTCTTTCTCTCCCTTTTTCTTTGTTCCTCCCCCTCTTTTTCCTCTCCCTTCCATGTATTCTCTATTTTTATTCCTTCTCTAATGGGGCGTACACACGGTCGGACTTTTCGCCTACAAAAGTCCGACAGCCTGTCCGACAGACTTCCGGCGGACTTCCGGCGGACTTGCGGCAGGCTTTCTAACGAACGGACTTGCCTACACACGACCACACAAAAGTCCGACGGATTCGTACGTGATGACGTACACCGGACTAAAATAAGGAAGTTCATAGCCAATAGCTGCCCTAGCGTGGGTTTTTGTCCGTCGGACTAGCACACAGACGAGCGGATTTCGGGGTCCGTCGTAGTTACGACGTAAAGATTTGAAGCATGTTTCAAATCTAAAGTCCGTCGGATTTGAGGCTGAAAAAGTCCGCTGAAAGTCCGGAGAAGCCCACACACGATCGGATTACCAGCCAGCTTTAATCCGTCGGCGTCTGTTGGACTTTTGTAGACGAAAAGTCTGACCGTGTGTACGCCCCATTACTCCTTGGTGGGGGATGGGGGGAATGGGATGAGTGACAGTGCTGGCGGGGAGTTGGGATGAGTGGCAGTGCTGGCGGGGAGTTGGGATGAGTGGCAGTGCTGGCGGGGAGTTGGGATGAGTGGCAGTGCTGGCGGGGAGTTGGGATGAGTGGCAGTGCTGGCGGGGAGTTGGGATGAGTGGCAGTGCTGACGGGGAATAGGATAAGTGGCATTGCTGGCGGGGAGTTGGGATGAGTGGCATTGCTGGCAGGGAGTTGGGATGAGTGGCAGTGCTGGCGGCGAGTTGGGATGAGTGGCAGTGCTGGCGGGGAGTTGGGATGAGTGGCAGTGCTGGCGGGGAATAGGATAAGTGGCAGTGCTGGCGGGGAGTTGGGATGAGTGGCATTGCTGGCGGGGAGTTCTGATCAGCCAACTTAGGTGCTCTTAATCAAGGTCATCTGCTGATCTGAGAACTGTAGTGGGGACTTTTAATGGCAACTATAATCACAGGTAGTGTTACTCACTGTGTCTCCGGCTCTTTGGTGTCTCGTAGCAGTGATGCCTATGCCGAAATAAGGATATAGGGTCTCCTCCAGCCCCTCCCACTTCACATTCCTCACCAGTCAGCTGACCTCTAGTCTCTGCCCCCAAGCCATGCCGTGAACTGAGTGGGCGGCCACGGGCTCCAGGGACAGCCCTGCTGGGTGGCTGCGGAAAGGCTGGGAGAGCTGTGCAAGCTTCAGGAACAGCCCAGGATTCGTTGACCCCTGGAAAATCGGCATTCGACCCCTGAGGGGGTCCCGACCCCCAGGTTGAGAACCACTGGTCTATAGACTTCCGAAAGAGGATTGTATGGAGGCACAGAAATATGTCTGCAGCATTGAAGGTCCCAATGAGCACAGTGGCCTCCATCATCTGTAAATGGAAGAAGTTTGGAACCACCAGGACTCTTTCTAGAGCGGGCCGTCTGGCCAAACTGACCGATCGGGGGAGAAGGGCCTTAGTCAGAGGTGACCAAGTGTCAGATGGTTACTCTGACAGAGCTCCAGCATTTCTCTGTGGAAAGAGGAGAAGCTTCCAGAACAACCATCCCTGCAGCACTCCACCAAGCAGGCCTGTATGGTAGAGTGGCCAGACGGAAGCCACTTCTCAGTAAAAGCCACATGTCACCCCACCCTGGAGTTTGCCAAAAGGCACCTGAAGGACTCTCAGACCATGAGAAACAAAATTCTCTGGTCTGGTGAAACAAAGATTGAACTCTTTGGCCTGAATAGCAAGCGTCATGTCCAGAGGAAAAAAGGCACCGCTCATCACTTTGCCAAAACCATCCCTACAGTGAATCATGGTGGTGACAGTATCATGCTGTGGGGTTGTTTTTCAGGGGCAGGTACTTGGAGACTAGTCAGGATAGAGGGAAAGATGAATGCAGAAATGTACAGAGACACCCTTGATGAAAACCTGCTCCACAGCACTCTGGACCTCAGACTGGGGCGAAGGTTCATCTTCCAACAGGACAATGACCCTAAGCACACAGCCAAGATAACAAAGGAGTGGCTACGGGACAACTCTGTGAATGTCCTTGAGTGGCCCAGCCAGAGCCCAGGCTTGAACCTGATTGAACATCTCTGGAGAGATCTGAAAACCTGACGGAGCTTGAGAGGTCCTGCAAAGAAGAATGGGAGAAAGGGCCCAAAAATCGGTGTGCCAAGCTTGTAGCATCATACTCAAAAAGACTTGAGGCTGTGTTTGGTGCCAAAGGTGCTTCGACAAAGTATTGGGCAAAGGCTGTGAATACTTCTGTACAGTACATGGTATTTTTTTCATTTTGTATTTTCAATACATTAGCAAAGATTTCAAACAAACTTCTTTAAATATTGTCATGATGGGGTATTGTTTGTAGAATTTTGAGGAAAATCATTAATATAAAAGGAGAAAAAGTCCCATCAACTGTTTGAACGGCAGTGGTGCTCGTGGTAGCTGTTTAAAATTGTGACACCTGTCTAGTTCCCCTGGACTGCAGCAACTTAAAAGAGGATGAGCTATCGTACAGTGCATCCAAAAAGTATTCACAGCACTTCACTTTTTCCACATTTTGTTATGTTACAGCCTTATTCCTAAATGGATTAAAAAGCAGCCAATCGCTCTCCTGATATCCCCCCATAAGGACCTAGGTCTGGGTTCTCCAAGGTATTGAGAACAACAACCTACCCCTTGACCTACGTGGAGACAGAGGTATTCTCCACACGTGTCCTCAGAAGGGTCCAAATGTGTGCTCGTTAAAGCAAAACTACACTGCATCTGAGCACCAAAAACGCTATTTAATTCATTTTTATTATTCAAAGCAAACTCCCCCCATCCATCCATGTCTCCATGCTTTACTGTGCTGAGAAATCAGTTTGAAAAACCAAACCTTGTAGCATTTCTGGCTGCATTATCTTGAGTAAGGGCAGATGATTCATGTAGCATTTACTTCCTGGAATCCATCTGCCCCTAGCTCAGGCATGGAGGCAGGAGGGTGTGCTTAGCTGAAAAAAAAACAAAAAAACATCCTATTTATTTACTGATGCTACCAGCATGAGGATTAAAAATATTCAATGCTCATTGAGAGAATGAAGTTCCCCTTTAAGTGGAGAAAACTTTTAAAGACAGGCTGACTTTTGTACTTTTTTAGTTGAGTGAATCAGGCCGTATGAGAGATCGTTCTACAGCTGTCTATGGAATGCGTGTATAAACACGACATTCCTTTTGTCTCCAATTATGCTACAAGAAGGAAAATGTGAATCTTTTCTCACAGGGCACAATCGACCTTGCACAAGCCTGCGGGGGCATGAGTACTAATGGGGGCCTTCCGAGCTCTGCTCCTGCATGAGCTGTGTTGTCAGAATGGATGATCAAAGTATCCGAAACGACTGTCCCTTCTGACATGTCATAGTGCAGATTTAACGTGTAAGAAAACCCTCCTGTTGTTTTCAGCCAAGGAAGCTGCCATCTTTGCCTCTGTTTAATCTACAACTGCCATGATGCTGCACATGTGATCAATTATGACACCAGCCATTGGATGGTTTGACAGTTTGCTTGAGAGCACAACCAATGGGAGTGCTGCATTTCCGGCACGTGCCGGAAATGAAACTGTTTTATGGCTGGGTTTACTAGCGCTTTAAGGGCTTGTGTCAATGATATCATTCAGAATTCATGGACAGGTACATTTGACCTGCGGTTGACTTCATTTTGATCTGAGCAACTAAAGAGGAAGAGTGCACACCAAACAGCCACGTCCGTAAGTTTTTAGGAAACAGGAATAGGATAGTACTAAGTATTACCAAAAGGCGAAACAGATAAGAGAATATGTTTCTCTATCTGATCTCATTTCAGATAGAGAAACATATTCTTTTATCTGTTTCGTCTTTGAAAATTGGCCGTGTCCTGAAGAAGCCTAATGACGAAACGCGTAGACGCACAAGGGCTCACTGCACAAAAACATAGATATATATGTATATCATATATGTTATATTTTTATCCATTTTTGATTATTCTATGTAAATGTTAATCCCAATAAATTTGATTGTATATAGTATGTCTTCTCTCCATTGTTTCTTAGCCTAAAAAGTCCGCCCTTTTGGTAATACTTAGTACTACCCCATTCCTGTTTGCATTTTGATCTGATTTAACATCTTGTCCATTATAAATGCCATGGTATACAAAGGGTTAAAAACAAGCCTTTGGCTTTAAAGTGGTTGTAAACCTCAGACATGAAATATGAACAAAGCATATCCCGCTATAGCAGTGGTTCTCAACTCCTGTCTTCGGGACCCACTAACAGGCCAGATTTTCAGTATTACCTTGGGGGAGATGCAGACTAGAATACTGCAATCACTGAGCAGCAAATGATATCACCTGTGATGTATTTCAGTTATCTTGCAAACCTGGCCTGTTAGCGGGTCCTGAGGACAGGAGTTGAGAACCCCTGCTCTATAGTGTGTACTTGTCTCAATCCAGAGCTCTAAGTGTCATTTCTGTCTGCTGCCTCCTTCCTCTGCTCTCAGCATGAATCACTTCTGACAAGTTTTCTCGACTCCAAGAGAAAAATGGTGATGGGAGGGAGCTCTAGGACACAGTCTGCGATGGACAGCCTCAGCATAGTTGCCAACATTGTAAAAAAAATTTACAGGGGCACTTTTTTTGTCTGTAGGCGGAGACTTATTATAATCAGGGGGCGGGGCATTCATTTTTAGCCTTGGGGAAAAAACGGCGTGCGTTGCTGCAAAAAATGGGCTTGGTTTAAACGACATAGTGGGCGTGGCTTAGAGGGATGTGGCTCAATGGGGCGTGGTCTGAGATAAACACGGGATGGAGGGAGAAAGAAAGAAATAGGGAAGGAAGGAGAGAGAAAGAAATGGGAAAGGAAGGAGAGCAAAAGAAATAGGGAGGGAAGGAGATAGAGAAGGAAAGAAATAGGGAGGGAAGGAGAAAGAGAAGGAAAGAAATTGGGAAGGAGAGAGAGAGAAAGAAATGGGGAGGGAAGGAGAGAAAAGGAAAGAAATGGGGAGGGAAGGAGAGAGAAGAAAGCAAAGAAAGAGGGATGGATGGACAGCAGGCCCAGATCCTACACCACAATAGAAATATGTGTATTCCATAAAGTTTAACAATCGGCAGCTAAAGATACTCCAAACACCTGGTGTTGGCGCTTCAATCATCATGGCACCATGGTTGTTATGGTGTCAGGTGTCATGATTGAAGCGCATTATTTCTATTATTACATTGTAATATAAAATTAAATAGTTCAACTCGCCATAATGCAGAATCAGTGGGAGCCCTGATCGTCTCACTTGCCACCATCAGATGCCAGCAGGTGTCCCAAGCAGAGTCCCTCCTTATCTCAGGTGTCCCCATCGGAGGGCCTCCTTACATCAGATGTCCCCAGTGGAGTGCCCCCCCCCCCCTCTGGGTTAGGCAGGTGCCATGGCACCCCTCCCCCCACCCTGCTCAGAAATAGCACACCTTCCCCCTCCTGGCCCCTTTAAGGACCCCCCAGTAGCTGCTCAGCCTGTCAGGTCAGCTCTGGGTGACATTTGACAAATGCCAGCTGTGAGGAGCCAGCCGGGCATTCCCTCTCCTCCCAGCTGGATTGTGGATACGAGGAGAAGGATGCAAAAATGGCTGAAGAGCAGAAGCACGCTGAAGATCGGACACTACGTCCTGGGGGTCTGCACCTTTGGAAAAGTGAAAAGCTGAGTAAATGCAGAGCGGGGAGAGGATATGCGCACTTGGCGTATCGCTGAGCGGTCAGCACAGGGGCGCCCTCTAGGACGGGGCCCAGCGGCCTCTTTGAATAGCGCTGGGAAGAGATACACTAAACATAAGGGGAAAAAAACCTTGCAGCTGGAAAGAGAACTTGCAGCGGCGGCCTTTTTTTGCGGAGCCGTAAGCTGCGGCGCCAAAAACAGTCCCGATTCCCGGGACAAAAGCAAAATTCCGGGATTTTAATCGGGACGGCCTCGGATCGGGACGAGGGTCCAAAAATCAGGATTGTCCTGGGAAAATCGGGATTGTTGGCAAGTCAGCCTCGGCTCTGTTCCTGTGTGGATGGGGGGATGTCTCTTCTCCCCACTGAGCTCGGCAGAGTGTGACCTTCAGCTCTCCTCCCCCTCAGGTGACGCCTGGTTGCAGGAGATGATGTCAGCTTCAGACTGCCGGGAGACACCCGCTGGTGGACCAGTACTGCGGCCCAAAGATCTGACAGCGCCACCAGCAGGTGAAACCTTTCCTGACAGTGTTTCACCTAAACACTAACACACAATCATTCACAACAGTAGTGACGACGGTTGCGGCACGGCCCCATAGAACTGCAGTAGTTGCGTTTGGCTGCCACATCACCCACCAAGCGACATGTTGTTTAAAATTTTGCCATGGCTGTGAAGTGCTGCATGTTGCTTTAGGTGGGCGATGTTCAGGGCCAGGACAAGGGGTGTGCGGGAGGAACGACTGCCCCGGGCGCGGTGGTATCATGTGAGGAGGGGGGGCACCACATGGGGCGTTCCTACCAGGGTTGCCACCTTTTCTTCAAGTCAAACCCGAACACTTTAGCGGTGCACAGCAATTTATTTATATTTTTTTATAGTAAAAAACTATACATATATTTTGCAATTAAACAACATTTCTAATCATATGAAGTTAATCACAAAAGTCACTCAGAGTTCCCCTTTTACATCTGAATCGGCAGAGTTCCCCTTTTACATCTGATCTCGCAGAGTTCCCTTACACTGTGAGGGGGGACTCTGCAAACTCTGATGTAAGGGGGAACTCTGGGGACTCAAACATAAGGGGTGCTCTTGGAACCCGGATTTATGGGGGAACACTGTGACCTCTGGTGTAAAGGGGAACTCTGATGTAAGGGGTACTCTGAGAACCCAGATTTACCGTACTGTACTCAGAGGCAGGAGAGAGAAGGGAGGAGACTTCAGTCACAGACAGGGATGGATGGTGAGCTCACTCACCCCTTGGCAGTCAGCACCCCTCATCCAGATGTATCTGAGGCTGCTGGACTTCCTTTTCTGAAGCACAACTCCAGGGATTGGAGTGTGGGCAGACACAGAGGGGTAGAGGCGGTAGGAAGAGGGGGAGCAGATCGATCCCTCTCTCTTCTCCAGTCTGAATGTGTGTGTGTTTAGTACTGGCTTTGGGCAGTGTCAAAGAGAGTGAAACAGACACTGTTGGCTTAGACAACTGCAGCCATCAACCCCGATGGTAATCCAGCCTGAATAATGTGTCCGGGTTTCAGGTCGTCAGAAACCCAGACGCATGATTCCAAACCCGAACTGTCCGGGTGAATCCCGGACAGGTGACAACCCTAGTCCCTACCTACAAGCTGACAGGAGTAGTGACGGCAGTTTCACCCGGCAGGGGGTGGTTTTACACACATTCCTGGCTGCTGTATTGGGTAAATATGACAAGCTGTCAGGTGAAAGCAATCAGGAGGCTGCACAATCGCTTCCATAGGCCCCCGGTACTGTAGGCCCATCATGTTTTCTGGGCTCCGCTGTCCCTCCTCTGTAGAATGAATACAGAAGTGACACACGTTACATCACTTCCGAGTTCAGCTGTCACTTCCCCATTGCTCTGACCTTTCAATCAAAGTAGAATGTGTTGTATTGCATAAGATGTCAGGGACCCGTCAACCTCACCATTTAGGGTCCACCTCTGACCCTCTTATATTTACCTTAAAGTGATACAGTATACAGTGCATCCGGAAAATACTCACAGCGCTTTACTTTTTCCACATTTTGTTATGTTACAGCCTTATTCCATAATGGATTAAATGAATTATTTTCCTCAAAATTCTACAAAAAGTACCCCATAATGTCAACGTGATAGAAGTTCCTTTGCCATGACACTCACAATTGAGCTCAGGTGCGTCCGGTTTCCAATGATCATCCTTGAGATGTTTCTACAACTTGATTGGAGTCCACCTGTGGTAAAACTGATTGGATATGATTTGGAAAGGCACACACCTGTCTATATGAGGTCCCACAGGTAACAGTGCATGTCAGAGCACAAACCAAGCCATGAAGTCCAAGGAATTGTCTGTAGACCTCCGAGACGGGATTGTATGGAAGCACAGATCTGGGGAAGGGTACAGGAAAATGTCTGCAGCATTGAAGGTCCCAATGAGCACAGTGGCCTCCATCTGTACATGGAAGAAGTTTGGAACCACCAGGACTCTTCCTAGAGCGGGCCGTCCAGCCAAACTGAGCGATCGGGGGAGAAGGGCCTTAGTCAGGGAGGTGGCCAAGAACGCGATGGTCACTCTGACAGAGCTCCAGTGTTTCTCTGTGGCGAGAGGAGAACCTTCCAGAAGAACAACCATCTCTCCAGTACTCCAACAATCAGGTCTGTATAGTAGAGTGGCCAGATGGAAGCCACTCCTCAGTAAAAGCCATGTGACACCCCGCCTTGAGTTTGCAAAAATGCACCTGAAGGACTCTCAGACCATGAGAAACAAAATTCTCTTGTCTGATGAAGCAAAGATTGAACTCTTTGGCTTGAATGGCAAGCGTCATGTCTGGAGGAAACCAGGCACCGCTCATCACCTGGCCAATACCATCCCTACAGTGAAGCATGGTGGTGGCAGCATCATGCTGTGGGGATGTTTTTCAGCGACAGGACTTTGGAGACTAGTCAGGATGGAGGGAAAGATGAATGCAGCAATGTACAGAGACACCCTTGAAGAAAACCTGCTCCAGAGCGCTTTGCACCTCAGACTGGGGCGAAGGTTCATCTTCCAACAAGACAACGACCCTAAGCACAAAGCCAAGATAACAAAGGAGTGGCTACAGGACAACTCTATGAATGTCCTGGAGTGGCCCAGCCAGAGCCCAGATTTGAACCCGATTGAACACCTGGAGAGATCTGAAAATGGCTGTTCACCGACGCTCCCCATCCAACCTGATGGAGCTTGAGAGGTCCAGCAAAAAACTGCCCAAAAATAGGTGTGCCAAGCTTGTAGCATCATACTCAGAAAGACTTGAGGCTGTAATTGGTGCCAAAGGAGCTTCACCAAAGTATTGAGCAAAGACTGTGAATACTTCTGTACATGGGATTTTTTTCATTTTTTTATTTTTAATAAATTTGCAAAGATTTCAAACAAGCTTCTTTCGTCTTGTCATTATGGGGGATTGTTTGTAGAATTTTGAGGAAATTAATGAATTTAATCCATTGTGGAATAAGGCTGTAACATAACAAAATGTGGAAAAAGTGAAGTGCTGTGAATATTTTCCAGATGCACTGTATTTACCTAGAAAAATGGTTACGTGTTCAATACTTATTAATACTATATGCGTGTGTGTGTGTATATATATATATATATATAGATATCTATATATATATATATATAATATCTATATATAGATATATATATATATATATATATATATATATATATATATATCTATATATAGATATCTATATATAGATATATATATATATATATATATAGATATCTATATATATATATATAGATATCTATAGATAGTATTATATATATAGATATCTATATATATATATATATAGATATCTATAGATAGTATTATATATATAGATATCTATAGATAGTATTATATATATATATATATATAGATAGATAGATATCTATAGATAGTATTATCTATCTATATATCTATCTATCTATCTATCTATATATATGGGTTTTTTTCAGTTTTAATACTTTTTATCATTTTTTTTATACACAGAGAAAACTAAACGCCATCCGATGAGGGTTATGTCAGTTGTATATCATCCGCTGGGAGTCACATATATTCTCATCCAATCTGATAAAGCGAGCTGTCACCGGTTATCAGGGTGTAGCCGGTTCACAGAACGCTCTCCTAAGAACCAACGCAGCGGCTTTTTGTTTTTATGGGTTTCCAGGGACAAGCAGGATGCAGGTAAATACAATTAGGAAGGTGTAAAATGAGCCTCTCTCAATCACAGAGCTGGAATTAAATCCGGGCAAAGATCCAGAACTGTGTTTGGTAAAACCTTCCTCTACCGATAATGCTGTTTACAAAAAAAACCAAAAAACAATTTTTTTTTATTTAAGAATCTTTTAATGTTGGAAACAAAGGCAGCCAAATATTGCAACAACTGATGTAGAATATTATTCATGTTACAATATCATCGGGGTGTGAGAAAGTTCTAGGACCTCGTCCGGCATGCCAGGAGCTGTTGGCTCAGCTCGGTTGCTCTGCTTTGTGGTTGTGACCTAGGAGCGCGCAGCTGTGTGCTGCTGTCCTAGCTCTATAAATGGCAGGTCTCTGACCAATGATAGGGAACCAATCAGTCTAGTTCCCAATCATGTGATCTTCATGACAACCAATCATGGTGCTTACTGGAAATGAGTTTACAAACCTCCACAGCCTGCAGATGGCGCTGTGCCTGTCTTCCTGTGCACAGAGAAAGAGGTACAGTTTTGGAAAGCATTAAAGCTGAACTCCGGGATCAGCAAATATCATCCAAATCCATTCCCTATGTGTATACTTCATGAATCTCGATGTGCTTTGTGTATTTCCTCCAAATCTGTGCAGTAATCCAGTGTGAGACTTCCTGTAATAAAGACCGCTCACTGCTGCTCTCTGTCCTTGTGCAGGGTGACTGGCCTTGTCTCCTCCCCTTCCTGTAGTTTTCTGCAGGCAGCCTGTAGTGGGTGGAGCCTGCTGGGCTCCTCCTACAATTCTGTTCTCTCTCCTTGTGCAGGCTGACTGGTCTAGTCCCCGCCCCCTCCTGTAGTGGGTGGAGCCTGCTGGGCACCTAACCAGCTTTGTTCTCTCTCCTTGTGCAGGGTGACTGGTATAGTCTCTGCCCCCCTGTAGTGGGTGGAGCTTGCTGGGCTCCTCCCACAGCTCTGTTCTCTGTCCTTGTGCAGGGTGACTGGTCTGGTCTCCACCCACTCCTGTAGTTTTCTGCAGGCAGCCTGTAGTGGGTGGAGCTTGCTGGGCTCCTCCTACAATTCTGTTCTCTCTCCTTGTGCAGGGTGATTGGTCTAGTCTCTGCCCCCCCCCCCTGTAGTGGGTGGAGCCTGCTGGGCTCCTATACAGCTTTATTCTCCCTTGTGCAGGATGACTGGTCTAGTCTCCGCCCCCTCCTGTAGTGGGTGGAGCTTGCTGAGCTCCTCCCACAGCTTTGTTCTCTGTCCTTGTGCCTGGTGACTGGTCTAGTCTCCGCCCACTCCTGTAGTTTTCTGCAGGCAGCCTGTAGTGGGTGGAGATTGCTGGGCTCCTTCTACAATTCTGTTTTCTCTCCTTGTGCAGGGTGACTGGTCTAGTCTCCGCCCCCTCCTTTAGTGGGTGGGGCTTGCTGGGCTCCTCCCACAGCTCTGTTTTCTGTCCTTGTGCAGGGCGACTGATCTAGTTTCCTCCCACTGCTGAAGTGGGTGGAGCCTGCTGGCTCCCTCTCAGAGCTCTACTCTCTCTCCTTGTGCAGGATGACTGGTCTAGTCTCCGCCACCTCCTGTCATTTTACTGCAGGCAGCCTGTAGTGGGTGGAGCCTGCTGGGCCCCTCCCACAGCTCTGCTTTCTGCACAGGCTATGTACAGCCCAGTGATGGTGTCACTGTTACTTTTACAAGGTAATATCTGGGGTTGTACAGGCATTTGAGTTTTATTTTTTAATGGTTATTGAGTAATTATTATAAATTACATTTTTGTGCCCAGAGTTCAGCTTTAAGGCATTAGATCTAGCGGGCTGTAAAAGCACTTACTTACCCGCTCCTGCAGACTCCGCTGGGCAGTCTACCGCCAGAGCATAGGGTAGTAGACAAGAGCACCTGCTGCTGGAAGAGCAGAGGATCAGGAAAATAACACTTTTTTTGTGGTCCCCCTGGACGGGCTTTTTTAGTGTTTCCTAACAATTATTACTATTCGTTTAAAATTATATATAAACTATTAACCACTTGCCGACCGCAATATGTGTACATACGTTGTGGCTTTGAAGTGGTTTACCGGGATTGTGGCTGAAGCTATAACCCGGTATTTTTTTTTGTTTTTTTTTCAGCCAGCAGCTGGCTTTCTCATGATAGCGTTCCAAGTGGCTCATGAGCTGCTGGAATGCTTGCAGAAGGACGTCCCCCCTTTTCGCCGCTCGATGGTGTTTCTCGGGCTTACTGTTTCCATCAACTCGCCCGAGAAACAATCCAATGGTGTGTCAAATTTTTAAAGTGTCAACCATGGAGATTATTAAGTTCCGTAGTTTGTCGCCATTCCACGAGTGTGCGCAATTTTAAAGCTTGACGTGTTAGGTATCTGTTTGCTCGGCGCAACATCATCTTTCACATTATACAAAATAATTGGGGTATATAATGTGTTGTTTTTTTTAAATACATAAATGTGCATTTTTTCCAAACAAATTGCGTTTGAAAAACCACTGCGTAAATAACGTGTGACATAAAAAATTGTAATGATTGCCATTTTATTCCCCAGGGTGTCTGCTAAAAAATATATATGCATAAAATGTGGGAGAGAGAGTTAGGGCCAGGACACCCTTAAGTAGTTGCAATGTTAATTTGGCAGACTCCGAGACTTCTATAGGTAGACAGCAAGGGCTGTCTTTTCGCATGGGTACGCTGGGCAGTTGCCCGGGGCCCCACTTGCCTGGAGGGCCCCACCTGCCCAGCGACCCCAGCCAGGGCCAGACTGGCCTACCAGGATACCGGGAAATTTCCCAGGAGGCCGCTGCCCTGCAGCGCTCCGCTCTTTCCCTCCCTCCTCCTCCTCCTGTGTATCACGGAGCTGGCTGGGTCTGTGTTCGGCGGCCGCGCTGTAACAAGGTCCCGCCCCCCCTAGACTGGCTCGTGTAATAGTAGATTGAATCAGTGTTCTGCCTATCACACTAGCCAGTCGGGGGGTGGGAGGGAGCTTGTTACAGCGCGGCCATCGAACACAGACCCAGCCAGCTCCGTGATACACAGGAGGAGATGCCCACCATGTGTGTGTTACCAGGCAATAGTGAGTCTGTATTAATTGGCACAGTGAGACTGCATTCATGGGCACAGTGAGGCTGTAATGGTGGGCACGGTGAGGGTGCAATGGTGGGCACAGTGAGGCTGCATTCACAGGCACATTGAGGCTGCATTCATGGGCACAGTGAGGCTGCATTCATGGGCACAGTGAGGCTGCAATTGTGGGCACAGTGAGGCTGCATTCACGGGTACAGTGAGGCTGCATTGGTGGGCACAGTTAGGCTGCAATGATGGGCACAGTGAGGCTGCATTCATGGGCACAGTGAGGCTGCAATGGTGGGCACAGTGAGGCTGCATTCATGGGCACAGTGAGGCTGCAGTCACGGGTACAGTGCGGCTGCAATGGTGGGCACAGTGAGGCTGCATTCATAGACACAGTAGGCTGCATTTGATGGGCACAGTGAGGCTGCATTCACAGGCACAGTGAGGCTGCTTTAACGGGCACAGTAAAGCTGCATTTGATGGGCAATTGTGCATGATTGTGTAGATGCGCTTGTCTAGTGCACTGTATTGCCCGGGGGCCTATAATGCTCTTAAGATGGCACTGTAGACAGCCACGCAGGGAAAGGCATCCAGCAAGACACCACATCTGCATGTGTAGGATCGCTGCCTCCTATGGCAACAGTCTTATAACAGTTTCAACACAAGTTGTAACAAACTTCTTTACTTCCTCTACAATCACTTCTTGTAGATTCTCATCCCACTGAGCTCCCAGTCTCTCTCACTAGACCACCAACCTAGCTTAAATGAACGCTCTCTAAACTATCGAAAAGTTGGTGCGCTCTAACCGCCCGCATAGGTGGAAATATTAGGATTCTTATTGGTCACTCTCCCTCTCAAACATCCTACGGAGCTAAGCTCGGGAATTAATGAAACTACGCACTCTTCCATATCTTGTTTCAGTACGTTCTTGATGCATTTTTGGTGCGTTTTTTTAAATGTTTTTTTTTTTCTTCACTTTAAATAAGGACATGTGTGTTCCAGTGCGTTTGGTGTGTTTTGGGTGCGTTCCAGTGCGTTTTTCATGCGTTTTACTGCGTTCCAGTACAGTCCCGTGCAGGAAAAATGCAGCAATGTTCTACTTTCTGGAACGCACCGGAACTGCAAGCACTGGTGTGAACTATGCCATTGAAAACCACAGAACCTACTTTACATGCGTTTTTGATGCAAAAAAAAAAACAAAAAACAAAACGCAGTGGACTGCATGTGGTGTGAACCGGCCCTTAAACGGTTTATTATTGATTGGGTTTCTGCGCTGCACTGATTGCGCGTTGTCATTATGGGGGATTGTTTGTAGAATTTTGAGGGAAATAATTAAATAACTGAATCCAGTTTGGAATAAGGCTGTAACATAAAAAAAATGTGGAAAAAGTGAAGCGCTGTGAATACTTTCCGGATGTGAATGAGTGCAGCGCTAATTGTGTAAACCATGTGAGAGTGTATTTTTAAATATAAACACCTCTAGACATAATAACTTCAAAAGAATGATATTGAATCCACCACAAGTGAATAGATGAATTACACTGTGTGAGTATAGTGCCCACCACACTTTAGCAAGTGAATAGATAAATTACACTGTGTGAGTATAGTGCCCACCACACTTTAGTAAGTGAATAGATGAATTACACTGTGTGAGTATAGTGCCCACCCCACTTTAGTAAGTGAATAGACAGTCCAAAGCATAAATGCACAATTCAAAAAGTCCAAAATATATGTACTCCAGCAAATGTATGTAGAATTCAACCACAGGGGTGACCCTTTAGATGAAAAATACCCAGAAACACCCCCACCGTAAATAGAGGGAGGTTTACCAGATCATGGAGGATCATGGAGGCTTATACCGCTCAAGTCATTGCAGGCTTGTTAGATTTAATAAACCCAATGAATGCAGCAGGTTCTGGCTCCACATCAGTTGATCGACATCACAGGTCAAAACATCAATGGGATATGGAACATGGACCACAAAACTTCATGTAAAAGGGCAGAGGCTTGGTACCACGTGACAAACGTGATGCAATGAGAGAAAAAGCTAGCATAGCGTGATACCGTATTGAAAGTAGTATTTATTGAAATATATAAAATGAACACTCGCATTTAGAAGAACGTAAATGGGCTTTTCATAATACAGGTACAAGAGCGATGTGTGTATGAAGGTCGACCTGACGCGTTTCAACTAACCAGACGTCATCTGGGGTATGGGACCCCCCTACATCTACACCGCTTATATAGAAGTGGTGACCCCAAAGAGTGCATGACGCCGGAAAAGGCTCCACATGACATCATTTCCTGTTTCGATCCCGGGAAGGGAATTCCATAAGAAGATTAATTCATTTAACTGCCAAACCTAGGAACAGGTAAATGAACCATGCATAATGAGGATGCCACATGTATAAAGGAACGGCATCCATTGCAATTAAAATCGTGCCCTCAGTAGCGGCAAAAAAAATACGGGATTGTAGATCCGACATCCAAGCCTCGTTGTGAAAGCGAGGCTAGACCTCATAACTTCCGCTCACAGGCCAATCAGCGGACGGCATATGATTATAATGGCGACAAACCAAGCCTCACTATGAATGAGACGAACGGATGTCGTCACTGCCGGTTACAGCCACAAACCAATCAGAGGAATGTATGTGGTTCTCACAACAACAACAACCAAGCCTCGCTGTGAAGAGGCAAACCGATGACAACAATGCTACTTGTGTGCTCCATCATCACAGAGAAGAGGCAGTCCTTGTTATGAATAATTATAAAAAGGTTGAAAAGTGTAATAAGCCAGACCTCGTAATAAGGCAGCCTATGGGAGCGGCAATATTTATTGATAATAAATATGCTTGATTACGGCGTCAACACAAATAGAAATATAAAATTATAAAATTGATTTATTACAATAAACCAAGTATGTATACAAGGCTGTGTTCTAAACTCATCCACGGAAAATCAAAGTATTGCTAGACATTATGTAACAATAAGATAATGTACCGGAGATTATGAACATATCAATAAAATAATAAAATATATATAAAAACCGAATTAAAATTTGAAATAAGATAACTGAATGCAGAAATAGTTCCTTATAATATGAATCCCCATATAGTGTATGGATATATCGTTATGCTAGGAGTTAATATCCCACTCCACATTCATCCCTTGTGGGTGGTGGGTCTGCAACTCGTATATCCAGAAAGTTTCCAATCTAGATACCCCTCTAGTGTTGGCTCTGCCCCTCCACGGGGCAATAAATCTATCTATAATTAAAAATTGAGTCCCTGTTGGGTCACAAGCATAATGTTGTCGATCGTGCCGGGGAACTGTGTGTTTGGTACTGCCGAGTTTAACTTTGTTGATGTGTTCAGTCACCCTGGCTGTGAATGACCGTATGGTTCTACCAACGTACTGCTTGACATATGGACAAGTCAGTAGGTAAACCACATTGTTCGTGGCACATGTATAAAATTGTTTGATTGTGTAAACCCGGTTAGTCACCGAAGATCTAAATTCTTTAGTAACTTTACGTCCACAAGTATTGTGATGACAAACAGAGCAATGATAATAGCCTATTCAGTTGTGGAAAAAAGTTGGCCTAATCAGGGGATTGATAATGGTTGATGCAATCTTATTCTTAAGTGAAGGCACCCCTCGATATATTACCTTGGGTCTCTCAGGTACGAGAGACCCATGTATCCTATCGTTCTTCAAAATCCCCTAATGGTGTTCAAAAATGGCCTTAATTTGTTTATGTTGTGTCGAAAAAGTTTTAAGGAAAGACCATTTGGAATTACCAACAACCGTTGGGGTTTGTCAGCCAGCAGTAGAGCTTGGTCAGTATTCAAAACTTTAACAAGATCTTCATCGACTTCAAGCTGATTGTATCCTTTGTCAAGAAATCTCTCTCGCAAAATATTGGCTTGAATCTGGAAAGTACCAATGTCAGTACAATTCCTACGAAGACTTAGGAATTGACTTTGAGGAACCGATCTAAGCCACGACTTATGGTGGCAACTGTCCATCAATATAAACCTGTTCCTGTCGGTGGTTTTGAAGTGAGTGCTGAATTTAAATTGTTGGTCTGACCTTTCTATCACAAGATCTAAAAAACTGATCTTAGACGGGCTAAGTTGGTAAGTTAGGGCAATTCCTCTGTCATTGTCATTACGGACTGAGAAGAAATTCTCCAGTGCTTCAGAGGTGCCAGCCCATAGGAGGAGAATGTCGTCTATGTACCTGGCCCACAGTATTAACTGCGGGTTATCCAGGGCATAAACAATGTCCTCCTCCCACTTGGCCATAAAAAGGTTGGCTAGACTGGGAATTGAATCTCACTCCCATCGCCACGCGTTTCAGCTGTAAATAAAAACGGATCAAACCGATCAAACCAAAAGTAATTGTGTTGGGTTGCAAACTCCAACAACTCCAAAATAAATTCAACCTGAGGTGTAGCAAGAGTAGAATCTTTTTTCAAAAATTCTTTTGCGGCCTCCATTCCTCTCTGATGTGGAATACAGGTGTACAAAGGTGCCACATTTGCTGTGCCCATAATGAGGTCACCTTCGATGGTTAATTGGGATAGACGATTAATCACATCCTTGGTATAGATAGGATGGAGTGTTCCTTAACTAGCGGTTGGAGGAAAAAGTCAATATACTCCTGGAAGTAATGGAATATATCCCACTTATAATGGGGCGTCCAGAAGGATGAAGAGGATCTTTGTGGATCTTAGGTAAATAATAAATAATGGGGATTCTTGGGCCAAAGGAATAAGGAAAGAATTTTCTTTATGATTTAAAATTAAAGAGTCAAAACCCTTAACGATAAGACTTGTCAGCTCTCTCTCTTATATTTAGTTGTTGGGCCACTAGGTAATTCACTGTACGTATTGTGATTTCTCAAGTTATTGTACATTTCGTCCATATAGTCAGCTTTATCCAGCAGTACTATACCCCCCGCCTTTATCGGCGGGGCAAATGACTAAATCTTTGTTATCACACAAAGATTTGAGACCTGTGTCTGGTAAAGGATTATAAATCCGTTTAGGTGGTGATTTAGCTAGGTCTTTCAAAACAAGATCTTTAAACATGTTTAAAGCTGGAGCCAGCTGAGTAGGGGGATTAAAAAGGGAAGGGTTGGATAACCCTGAATGGACAGTACCTGACGTGGCCGCCCTTGTAATATTCCTAGAAGGATTTGAAATAATATACCGTTGTATCTTAACTTTCCTAATATATTTATGGATGTCAACATATGTATTAAATTTGTTGAGCTTCCGCGGAGGGGCAGATTTGAGGCCCTAGTCTAAAACGATCTTTTCTTCTTGAGATAATTGTATACTACTATACTACTTAGATTGAACACCCCTTGACAGGTTATGTTCGCCTTCTTTTTTCACCTCTGAGTCCTCCTCCCTCCTCTGGACCCTCTCTTGGTTCGGGACCCCTTTTTCTGCCCTGGGGGTCCTCGTGAAAAACCTGATTAGGACGAGGATTGGGATTTGATTGCTGGTAACCATAAGAGGACTGATTATATTCAACATTAGGATATGGATAAACTCCCTCATTATATTGGTCACGAAGTGGGGAGTATCGGTTATAGGTAGATATTGGCGGATGGCTATAATGAGAGGATTTTGGATGACTGTTGGAATAATCATAATGTCTGCTGTGAGACCCCCAATAATATGAAGCATCCCCCTCACGGTAATGATAATTATCCTGATTAGGATAATTTCCTCAACGGCCTCCCCCACCTCTTCTACTAGAGTTGTGTCCTCTCCCCCTTTGTGTGTTCCTAGGGGTATGTACACTATGGGGCCGACCCCTTTGGGGTTGTGAAATTTCCTCAGGTGGTTGGCTCCTACTCCATGGAGTATTTGGGTCGGGCCTGGTATTCAGTCGGAGGTGGTAAAGCAGTGGTACTGATAGTATTAGTCTCCATAGCTGGATCCAATACAGATGGCTTTTGCCAGCTGAATACCTTGCCCGACCTGTAATCTCCTATGTCACGTGAATACTTTTTATGTTTTTTTTGTTTTTTTGGTCCCTATCCTCTTTAATGAGGTGAGCCTGGAGATTGGAGGACAAGGAATTATACTCTACTGAGTTTTTATACATGAGGAGTCCCTCTTTTAATTCCTTGACCTCATGATCCAACTCGGAGAGGCGTTTCTGTTTCCTGGTAATGAGGAAACTTAAAAGTTTGGTACCAGCCTCATTAAAATAGCTGTACCAGGACTTAAGATCCGCCTCCCCCTGCTGTGGATGAATATCCCACCTAAGGCTCAGAGGGACCATGTTTTCTGTCACATATTGCTCTAGAAACACAAGGTCCCATTGGAGATGGAGTTGTGACACCATGATAATCTTAAGACTTGGAAATAAACCTCCAATTTCAGTGTCGCTGCCTGTGACGACAAACACACCATCAGTGTTGACTGTGCGTGATTCACGATAGTCAAATACATCCATAATGGTGAATAATAGAAAAACCTTAACGAAAAGGGAGTGATCACTGCAGCAATATAGGGTCTAGTGAAACAAAATACAAAATTCTTTTGAAGTTATTATGTCTAGAGGTGTTTATATTTAAAAATACACCCTCACATGGTTTACACAATTAGCGCTGCACTCATTCACATTCACATTATCTTGTAAATTAAAATTTGTGCGCTAGCCAAATATATATTGAAATAGTACAATTAGGAAGCTCCTTAGGGTAATACCCGGAGCCACTACGTATTTGAATCCCAGCACAAGAGATTACCAAAACAGTAAATACAAATAGTGCATTAAATCATATCTCAATAAAAGTAAAAAATGAAAAATGAAAGAATGTGAAAAGATATATATATCAGAAAAAAGTGAATATTCTGAAAATAAGATTGATCACTCAATCATTTAGAAGACACCACATTCAGTCCATGAACAGGTTTAACAAAAAATAAGTGAAAAAGAAAAAAGAGAGAAAACATTCCTTTGGTGTATCACATCAAAAACAGGATAGTGGTAAGATGTGAAAAACGCTTCCAAACAACCATTGCTTGCAGAAGAGGAGTAATGGATGTACCCTTACCCCATTCGTTGGACCTCCTCTATGGCAAGGTCGTACGGGCTTGCAGATATAGTAAAAGACAAATCACCGCGCTGTAAAAGGAAATTAGTGCATACAAAACATGTTGAGAAAAACAAAATTGAAAAAACAAAAAGTGACAATTCAATGATCAAAACCAAACACAAGAGCAGCCGCTAAAAGTGGGATACACACATTACATAATAAATACAAAAAAGAGCAGCGCTGTGACAAAAAGAGGTATATATGATATAACCAAATCAGATAGGTTGAATAATGGACCCAAATTTGAGATTAACTCCAAAGTTCTTATAAAAGTTCATATTAACCAAAGGTAAAAAAGTCCTATCCAAAATCAATCATAGATAGTGGATATAGTGAGAAGTGTAGATAGGTGGAAATACAAATAAATCAATATGTCCTTCACCGCGCCACTGTGGTATTGATAGGAATGCGCGCTTACCAAACGGCAAGCTTAAGGAAGCTTGCGACCTTAACCCGGTCGGGGCCTTTCAAGATGGAACCATCAAAGGAAAAACACACCACCTTCGCTTGGATTAAGCACGCTGTTCACCAATTATCCAATAATCACTGTATTGTGGAGATGTGACCCCTGGCTAGGGATAAACCTCGAGGGAGGTATACCAAAGAGAGAAGGAGAGCAACATAGCGTAATCCTGCTTTCACTTTTTATTAAAATTAATAAAATTGCACTTACACTCAGATGGATAAACAAAAGCACATAAAGCCGGCCGGCTAGAAGCGAACGCCCGTCCTGCAGACGGTGGATGCAGCACGTCAGCACGTCAGCATGCCCGACGTACGTTTCGTCACACTCTGACGTCGTCTGGGGCACGGCCCCAGATATAGCCCTCTGCGAGGACAGATGGAATTGGTGTCCGGGTCCTGTCAGCGTGCACCACCGACTCCAAGTTGATCCGACTGATCCGACTGCTCCAGCATCAAAAGGGAGATTCAGGATTTGGAGGATCCATATTTAAGAAAAGAAGGGGAAAAACTCCAATGGTGTAGTAATATTAGGGATTTATTGGTTAAAATAAACCACAGGTAAGTATACAAAAAAGTTCCAGTATGAAAATCGTAACATCTAAAAAGCCGGCATAAAAACAGAGGCTGAACGCCCGTGCAAACAAAGAACACGTGATGGCAAGCACTGCGAGCACATTCACATTATCGCATTTTGTCTACAGCTGTGCTGGCTGCTAGTTTGTGGGGTTTTTTTCACAGCGCAGTATTTCTACCATTTTGTATTTAATACTTTCCGGATGCACTGTGCATACAGTCCCGCACCCGCATATAGTGTGAACTCTGCCCTATGTTCTATGTTGAAATTAATTAATTTTTATCATATTATAAAGAAACCACTTCCTGTCCGTCGTATGCAAAATGACGTCCGCAGGGTGGTTGTGTTATCCTGACTGGGCATCATATGACGTCCAGCAGGATGAGTCGCTGGCGTGTGCCCACGAGGGCACGCAGCGCGGCGATCGTTATTGCGGTATATCGATCTGACACACCGCATCTCCGTTCTTGGTAAAGAGCCTTTGACGTCGGATCTTTACCATGTAATCAGCTGTGTCCAATCGCAGCTGGTCACATGGTAGCCAAGAAGTGCGATTTATAGGCGTTTCCTCTATTCACACTGACAGGCACGCGTAGAGGAGAGCCAATCAGCGGCTTTCCTGACAGGGGTGTCTGCGCTGATAAATAGGGCATTGATTATCAGTGCAGACCCATCAAAAAATGCCCAATAGAGCCCACCAGGAATGCCAATCAGTGCCCATCAAGGATGCTCATCAGTAATGCCTGTCAGTCCTCCTCATACGTGCCATATACCAGTGCCCATCAGTGCCACCTATATAAGTGCCCATCAGTGCCGCTTATAACTGCCCATCAGTGCAGCCTATCACTATGAGTGCTCATCAGTGCTGCATATCAGTGCCACCTATCAGTGCCCATCTGTGCCCCCTGTCAGTGCCACTTATAAGTGCCCATCAGTGCAGCCTGTCATTATGAGTGCCCATCAGTGCTGCATATTAGTGCCACCTTTAAATATCCATCAGTGCAGCCTATCTGTGCCACTTATAAGTGCCCATCAGTGCAGCCTATCACTATGAGTGCCCATCAGTGCTGCATATCAGTGCCACCTATCAGTGCCCATCGGTGCCCCCTGTCAGTGCCATTTATAAGTGCCCATCAGTGCATCCTATCACTATGAGTGCCCATCAGTGCTGCATATCAGTGCCACCTATCAGTGCCCATCGGTGCCCCCTGTCAGTGCCATTTATAAGTGCCCATCAGTGCAGCCTATCACTATGAGTGCCCATTAGTGCTGCATATCAGTGCCACCTATCAGTGCCCATCGGTGCCCCCTGTCAGTGCCACTTATAAGTGCCCATCAGTGCAGCCTATCATTATGAGTGTCCATCAGTGCTGCATATCAGTGCCACCTATAAGTACCCATGAGTGCAGCCTATTAGTGCCACTTATAAGTGCCCATCAGTGCAGCCTATCACTATGAGTGCCAATTAGTGCTGCATATCGGTGCCCCCTGTCAGTGCCACTTATAAGTGCCCATCAGTGCAGCCTATCACTATGAGTGCCCATCAGTGCTGCATATCAGTTCCACCTATCAGTGTCCATCAGTGCAGCCTATCACTATGCGTGCCCATCAATGCTCCATATTAGTGCCGCCTCATCAGTGCTCGTCAGTGAAGGAGAAAACCTACTTATTTACAAAATGTTATAACAGAAACAAAGAAAACCTTTTTTTTTTTTCTTTCAACATTTTCGTTCTATTTCTGTTTTTTTTTAGCAAAAAAATAAAAAACCCCAGTGATGAATTAATACCACCAAAAGAAAGCTCTATGTGAAAAAAAAATGATAAAAATCTCATATGGGTACAGTGGGGCATGACCGCGCAATAGTGATTCAAAGTGCGACAGCGCTGAAAGCTGAAAATTGTCCTGGGCAGGAAGGGGGGGGGGGGGGGGGGGCAGTGCCCGGTATTGAGGTGGTTAAATTGATAAAAAGTATCGAATGAAATCAGGACACAATCCTTGCGGTAGTTTCTGAAAGGTTTTAGTCTCCTAGAAGTATCCTTCTTTTTATATGAACCCTGTTACAAAGCATCTCCTTCATTGTGGCGAATGACATGATGGTTTTGGGCTCAGACGTTGCTCGTGTCACGGGAAGCCATCAGCCAGGCTGTGTCACAGGAGGAGGGACGCAGCAGGACGATCAGGGTGGAGGGACTAACAGGAACACTTCCCCTGACTCTGAAGACAGAGAAGCAGAGAGAGAGAGAGAGAGAGCGGTGCCAGGGAGACAGCCGGGCACAACGCAGGACTTCAACGGGATGCTTCAACCGTCCCTTCTCACCAAGGTACCACCTACCCAGACCCTCCACCTATTCTATAGAACCCTTCATCCTTCCCTTAGACTTTTCCTTTATCTTTCTTGCATGAGATAACCGATCGATCCTTATCTAACCATTAGTTGGTTTCTGGTTTTGATGCCGAGGCTTTAGCTTGTACTGTATTGTAATGTATTCTTTCGTTTCCGAGCATGCGCGGTCTTGGTCGCATGATTTTTATGATACAAATACCATACAATTACTAATTACATTAATTACTAATTAAATCGTTCGTTCTGTTATCGTACGAGAAGAATTTTCACGTTTGTCCCTTTGGATATTTTCACATGAACTGTTGTGATCGGCTCTTTAAAGCTGTGTACTAACGATCGGACTATCGGTCGGTCACTCTGAAAGCGCTATTTTTTCCTCCAAATTTTCTCATCATTCATACTATATCTTGTATATACTAAGTATATACAATATACTTAGTATATCTTGTATATTTTTCTCAGCACTTACTGTATAACATGCTGAAAATCGCATCGGACCCCCCTTTTTTTTTTTTTTTTTTGTGGAGCGCTAAAACGCAGTTGCGTTGTCTTTAGCTGGCCATACACCGTTAGCTTTTTTATGAGAACGGAGTGTCCCAACGTCATAGTCTGCATATCAGATGTCATTTAGATGAAGGATATCTAATGCTACGGAGGGGACCCATTTACAAATTTGCGGTTGCATTAAACGCATGTTATGCTCTTTAGCCCTTGCTGCATTAAAGTGGCTGTAAACCTTCAGACATGAAATATGAACAAAGCATACAGTGAGGGGAAAAAGTATTTGACCCCTTCGCTAAACATGACTTGGTACTTTGGTGGCAAAACCCTTGTTGGCAATCACAGAGGTCAGACGATTCTTGTAGTTGGCCACCAGGTTTGCCCACATCTCAGGGGGGAATCCTCTTTGCAGATCCTCTCCAAGTCATTAAGGTTTCGAGGCCGACGATTGGTAACGCGAACCTTCAGCTCCCTCCACATATTTTCTATGTTGGGATTAAGGTCTGGAGACTGGCTAGGCCACTACAGGACCTTAATGTGCTTCTTCTTGAGCCACTCCATTGTTGCCTTGGCCATGTGTTTTGGGTCATTGTCATGCTGGAATTCCCATCCATGACCCATTTTTCAATACCCTGGCTGAGGGAAGGAGGTTCTCACCCAAGATTTGACAGTACATGGCCCCGTCCATCGTCCCTTTGATGCAGTGAAGTTGTCCTGTCCCCTTAACGTAAAAACACCCCCAAAATATAATGTTTCCACCTCCATGTTTGATGGTGGGGGATGGTGTTCTTGGGGTCATAGGCAGCATTCCTCCTCCTCCGAACACGGCGAGTTGAGTTGCCAAAGAGTTCGATTTTGGTTTTATCTTGTCACAAAACATTCACTCAGTTCTCCTCTGAATCATTCAGATGTTCATTAGCAAACTTCAGATGAGTCTGTACATGTGCTTTATTGAGCAGGGGGACCTTGCGTTCGACATGTGCGCCGTCAATAAATTGGTTTTGCTTCGTTCCGTTCTGTTTCCTATTAGAATGAATTTGTATTTCGTAATTTGTGTCCGAAATTCAATTCGGATTCGTATGAAATACGAATTTTCGTTAGGTTCGTTAACTTTTCGTAACAATTACAAATGTTAGTTACGACAAATTTATCATTATGAGGGGCTCCCACCATCCCTCTGCTGAGTTCCCAGGTCTGTACACCCGCTGTGCCCATTATGAGGGGTTCCCACCATCCCTGTGCTGAGTTCCTGGGTCTGTACACCTGCTGTGCCCATTATGAGGGGTTCCCACCATCCCTGTGCTGAGTTCCCGGGTCTGTACACCTGCTGTGCCCATTATGAGGGGCTCCCACCATCCCTCTGCTGAGTTCCCAGGTCTGTACACCCGCTGTGCCCATTATGAGGGGTTCACACCATCCCTGTGCTGAGTTCCCGGGTCTGTACACCTGCTGTGCCCATTATGAGGGGTTCCCACCATCCCTGTGCTGAGTTCCCAGGTCTGTACACCCTCTGTGCCCATTATGAGGGGTTCCCCCATCCCTGTGCTGAGTTCCCAGGTCTGTACACCCGCTGTGCCCATTATGAGGGGTTCCCACCATCCCTGTACTGAGTTCCCGGGTCTGTACACCCGCTGTGCCCATTATGAGGGGTTCCCACCATCCCTGTGTTGAGTTCCCGGGTCTGTACACCCGCTGTGCCCATTATGAGGGGTTCCCACCATCCCTGTGCTGAGTTCCCAGGTCTGTACACCCGCTGTGCCCATTATGAGGGGTTCCCACCATCCCTGTGCTGAGTTCCCGGGTCTGTACACCCGCTGTGCCCATTATGAGGGGTTCCCACCATCCCTGTGCTGAGTTCCCGGGTCTGTACACCCGCTGTGCCCATTATGAGGGGTTCCCACCATCCCTGTGCTGAGTTCCCGGGTCTGTACACCCGCTGTGCCCATTATGAGGGGTTCCCACCATCCCTGTGCTGAGTTCCCAGGTCTGTACACCCGCTGTGCCCATTATGAGGGGTTCCCACCATCCCTGTGCTGAGTTCCCAGGTCTGTACACCCGCTGTGCCCATTATGAGGGGTTCCCACCATCCCTGTGCTGAGTTCCCAGGTCTGTACACCCGCTGTGCCCATTATGAGGGGTTCCCACCATCCCTGTGCTGAGTTCCCGGGTCTGTACACCCGCTGTGCCCATTATGAGGGGTTCCCACCATCCCTGTGCTGAGTTCCCAGGTCTGTACACCCGCTGTGCCCATTATGAGGGGTTCCACCATCCCTGTGCTGTGCTGACTTCCTGGGGTTTTAAACTTCATCATAATGGATAATCGTAATTAACGAACATTCTTATTTTTGTCCGATTCTGTGGTAACGGAATTTGGACCCGAAGTTCGTAAACGAAATTTCGTATTTTGTACAAAATTCGTATGCATAAAAATTCGTATTTCGGGTCCTCACAAATGTACGAATTTTCGGAAATTCGTACGAATTTCCGATTCGTACGGAACTAATCGCACATGTCTACCTTGCGTGCTACCTGTATAAAAGACACCTGTCCACAGAAGCAATCAATCATATTCCAATCTCTCCACCATAGCAAAGACCAAAGAGCTGTCCAAGGATGTCGGGGAGAAGATTTTAGACCTACACAAGGCTGGAATGGGCTACAAGACCAACGCCAAGTAGCTTGGTGAGAGGGAGACAACAGTTGGTGCGATTATTCACAAATGGAAGAAAAACAGAATAACTGTCAATCTCCTACACTGGAGAATCTTGTCAATGGTCTCCAGGCAGCTGGCACCATAGTAGTGTAGTGTGCTACCAATTGTTTTCTTGGTGACTGTGGTCCCAGCTGAGATCATTGACAAGATTCTCCTGTGTAGTTCTGGGCTGATTCCTCACCGTTCTCATGATCATTGAACCTCCACAAGGTGAGATTCTGCATGGAGCCCCAGACCGAGGGAGATCGACAGTTATTTTGTGTTTCTTCCATATGCGAATAATCGCACCAACTGTTGTCACCCTCTCATCAAGCGGATTGGCGATGGTCTTGTAGCCCATTCCAGCCTTGTGTAGGTCTACAATCTTGTCCCCGACATCCTTGGACAGATCTTTGGTCTTGGCCATGGTGGAGAGATTGGAATCTGATTGATTGCTTCTGTGGACAGGTGTCTCTTATACAGGTAACAAGCTGAGATTAGGAGCACTCCCTTTAAGAGAGTGCTCCTAATCTCAGCTCATTACCTGTATAGAAGACACCTGGGAGCCAGAAATCTTGCTGATTAATAGGGGATCAAATGCTTAGTTCACTCATTAAAATGCAAATAAATTTATAACTTTTTTGAAATGCGTTTTTTTCTGGATGTTTTTGTTGTTTTTCTGTCTCTCACTGTTAAAATAAACCGACCATTAAAATTATAGACTGATCGTTTCTGTGTCAGTGGGCAAACGTACAAAATCAGCAGGGGATCAAATAATTTTTTCCCCTCACTCTATCCCTCTATAGTGTGCACTTGTCTCAGTCCAGAGCACTAAGTGTCATTCCTATCTGCTGCTTTCTTCCTCCGCTATCGGCATGAATCACTTCTGATAAGTTTTCCTGACACCAAGAGAAAAATGGTGACAGGGGAGGGAGCTCCAGCACACAGTCTGTGATTGAGAGCTTCAGCTCAGTGTGCTGTGTGGAGGGGGCGGCGGGGTCTCTTCCCTGCAATCAGTTCTCAGAGTTCAACCTCACTGAGGCCTGCAAAGTGTTACTTCAGCTCTCAGCCCCCCTTTTTTCCGAACTCTCAGACAAGCTTTATAAATTCTGGACTTTGAATGGATGTAGAAAAGAGCAGACTGCAGATAAACAGGTACAACTTATGTAGGACGATTTGCTTTATCTCTGTGTATCACCTGGGAAAATAGTTCATTCACTGGATATGTAAGAGTTTACAACCACTTTAAGGGCAGCCCATTCATGCACCCTAAAGCCGGCCATACATGGATTGAAGTTCAATGATCAGTGTTGCCGGCTACAGCTGGCAGCACTGATTGTTTGGGGAAAAGCCTGATGGATGGATCGACTTCTGTACAACTTTACTGCCGATACATGAATGGAAATCCAGCCAGTCCCTGCTGAACTGGCCGAATTTCGATCCGTGTATAGGCAGGCTGGTCTATCTATCAACTTCTGGACAACCATCGATCATTCGGTTTGTCCTGAATGATCAGTGGCACCGGCTATATCCGGCAACACTGATCATTGTATTCTGATGGCGGGGAAGGCTCCCCAATACAACACCACAGCGGGGAGGATTCCCCCATCCACATCCTATGTGTGGATGGGAAAAAAAGTTTGATCAACCTACTGGTTGCACAAAAAAAAAAAAAGATCAATGTATAGAAAAAAAAAGTGATGGCAGTAAAGAAAGACTTATGCCGCGTACACACGAGCGGACTTTACGGCGGACTTTGCCCGGCGGATTTTTCGACGTACTTTCCGACGGACTTTGTGAATGAACGGACTTGCCTACACACAATCCACCAAAGTCCGTCGAATTCGTACGTGATGACGTACGACCGGACTAAAACAAGGAAGTTCATAGCCAGTAGCCAATAGCTGCCCTAGCGTGGCTTTTTAGTCCGTCGAACTAGCATACAGACGGCGGACTTTTCGACCGGACTCGATTTCAACGGATAAATTTTAAACAAGTTTCAAATCTAATTCCGTCCAACTTTTGAGAAAACAAAGTCCGCTGGAGCCCACACACATCGAATTGTCCGACGAAATCCAGTCCGCCGGGCAAAGTCCGCCGTAAAGTCCGCTCGTGTGTACGCGGCATAAGGCTCCATTCAATCCCGAACGATCCGAATAGTGGGTGGAATCGCCGCGATTCCAAATCATGGGATGCTTGTGTGATGCCGTTACTTCTTAATGGCACCTCAATCGCACGGCAATTTTACAGCGATTGTTGCTTGATAAATCATACTGCTAATCGCAATGCTGTCGTTTAAAAGGAAGCTCCTGGTTATAAAAAAATATCCCAAGCTTTGAACATCTCACGGAGCACTGTTCAATCCATCATCTGAAAATGGAAAGAGTATGGCACAACTCCAAACCTACCAAGACAAGACGTCCACCTAAACTGACCGGCTGGGCAAGGAGAGCATTCATCAGAGAAGCAGCCAAGGGGCCCATGGTAACTCTGGAGGAGCTGCAGAGATCCACAGCTCAGGTGGGAGAATCTGTCCACAGGACAACTATTAGTCGTGTTCTCCACAAATCTGACCTTTATGGAAGAGTGACAAGAAGAAAGACATTGTTGAAAGAAAACCATAAGAAGTTCTGTTTGCAGTTTGTGAGAAGCCATGCGGGGGACACAGCAAACATGTGGAAGAAGGTGATCTGGTGAGATGGGACCAAAAATGAACTTTGTGGCCTAAAAGCAAAACGCTATGTGTGGAGGAAAACTAACACTGCACATCACCCTGAACACACCATCCCCACTGTGAAACATGGTGGTGGCAGAATCATGTTGTGGAGATGCTTTTCTTCAGCGGGGACAGGGAAGCTGGTCAGAGTTGATGGGAAGATGGATGGAGCCAAATACAGGGCAATCTTAGAAGAAAACCTGTAATGCCGCGTACACATGACTGGACTTCTTGTCGGGAAAAAGATATGATGGCTTTTCCGACAGGATTCCGCTCAAGCTTGCCTTGCATACACGCGGTCACGCAAAAGTTCGCTGAACTTTCGACCGTCAAAAACGCGGTGATGTACAACACTACGACGAGCCGAGAAAATTAAGTTCAATGCTTCCTGAGCGTGCGTCGAATTGTTTCCGAGCATGCGTAGGAATTTTGCACGTCGTAATTGCCACAGACGACCGCATTTTCGGATAGGAACTTTTTCCGACTGAAAAATTAAGAACGTGCTCTCAATCTTTTGCTGGCTGGAATTCGGCCAGCAAAAGTCCGATGGAGCATACACACGATCGCATTTTCCGACGAAAAACTCCCATCGGTCTTTTGCGGGCCGAAATTCCGCTCGTGTGTATGGGGCATAAGAGTCTGCAAAAGACTTGAGACTGGGGCGGAGGTTCACCTTCCAGCAGGACAACGACCCGAAACATACAGCCAGAGCTACAATGGAATGGTTTAGATCAAAGTATATTCATGTGTTAGAATGGCCCAGTCACAGTCCAGACCTGAATCCAATTGAGAATCTGTGGCAAGACTTGAAAATTGCTGTTCACAGACGCTCTCCATCCAATCTGACAGAGCTTGAGATATTTTGTAAAGAAGAATGGGCAAAAATGTCCCTCTCTAGATGTGCAAAGCTGGTAGAGACATCCCCAAAAAGACTTGCAGCTGTAATTGCAGAGGAAGGCGGTTCTGCAAAGTATTGACTCCGGGGGGCGCCATACAAATGTACCCCACACTTTTCACAGATTTATCATTTTCCTTCCACTTCACAATTATGTGCCACTTTGTGTTGGTCTATCACATAAAATCCCAATAAACATTTTTGGTTGTGACATGACAAAATTTGGAAACTTTCAAGGGGTATGAATACTTTTTCAAGGCACTGTATAGGTTAACTTTACAGACACGTGAAATGCCATTTCAATGACATACAATACAATTCCTATAGTGCAGGAATGGTTTTTTTTTTATGACTGCCAGAGTCACTTTAAGGATGAGAGCTCAAGACTCCGTACCTTTAAAACATAACTCCACTTTCATTGGAAAAAAATAGCAAAAAAAAATATGATGATAATAATCTAGTATATACAATTGCTACACAAGTCATGTTGTAATTGAATGTTAGCCTGACCTTCCCTTTTCAATCTGCAGCGCTGTCGCTGATGGGGCTGCACTGATAGGCTGTACTAATCGGCAGCACTGATGGGCACTGATAAGCTGCACTGATGGGCACTGATAGGCGGCACTGATGGGCAGTACTGATGGGCTGCACTGATAGGTTGCAGTGATTGGTTGCACTGATAGGCTGCACTGATGGGCAGCACTGATGGGCACTACTGATGGGCACTGATAGGTTGCACTGATGATCAGTGCTCTGATTGTCTGTGTACATGTCTCCTGTCACACTTGTCGGGTATCGGCTCTCCTCTCCTCGCCATGTGACAGCGCATAAGGAAAGTACTGCCGATAACCGGCAAGTGTGTTTACATTGTGATCAGCTGTGATTGGCCCTTTACCGCAATCTGTGATCAGCTGTGATTGGCCCTTTACCGCAATCTGTGATCAGCTGTGTCTGAAGGACAGATCGATCACAAAGCACACCCTCCTGGAACAACAGAGCCATGTTGTAGCTGTCTTTCGGCTATAGCGCAGTAATGAAGTAGTTAAAGCAGTATAAAACACGAAACCAAACATTTGTATTGCATCTTACCAATCATTAGATGTGGCGGCTGCATTAGTTTTCTTTTATTAGGCTTTCTTCCCCTCTGTTTTCACCTGGTGATCTGGTCAGTAACCCACCTCCTGTGTTACAGCTCCTCCACTCTGGATGTAGGAGGAACCAAGACACCTTTGGACAGCAGCATTGTCAGTCTGGGGGGGAGTGGAGTGGTATATATATATATATATATATATATATATATATATATATATACTAGCAGATTTAGCTACACTAACAAATTGAAGCCAAACTCCACCTCACGCTTTAAGTTGTACATAAATAAATAAAAGCTGATCATTGTAAGCACTCCTGTCAGTGGTAAATGGTTTGTCTCATCTCTGTAACTGATACATTCTGCTGGAGAGCTTTTCTATTGAAAAACAACAGGCATTTACTGGCTGGATCACCAGTTGAAAACAGAAGAAAGAAAGCCTGAAAAAAAATAATAATAATGCAGCCATCACATCTAAGAATAAGTATGCTGCAATATAATGACTGTTTGCTTTTGGGTTTATTATCGCTTTAAGCTGTACAGATCACTTATAGTCACATAGAAGATATAGTTGGAAAAAGACACGGGGCCTGTGTGTGTTTGTAGAAGTTTCTTTTCTATAGCTGGCCATACACAATGGGTTTTGTTTCTGTCCAGCCACCTTGTCTGTGTGGATGGAGGAATCCCCCCGGCGGCACTTTGTATTTTGACAGAAAGCTACAACCGAACAGCTTTTTCTGATTGGATGAGGTGGAGAGGCAGGGTGATGATGTCATGATCTCCACCTCGTCCAATCAGAGAACACTTGGCATTCATTGAGAAAAATGCACAGTGTTCTCTGAATGGCGCCTGTGCCGAGTGATTTTCTGATTTTCAGACCTTGGGGGGGGGGGGGGGGGCAGGCTATAACCAGTGGGAATAGAAAATGTCTCGCAGTCGGTGGGAGTGAACAATGTCACTTCATTGGTGTCAGTGGGAGAAATAGTGCCCCATCATTGGTGTCAGTGGGAGATAATAGTGCCCCATCATTGGTGGCAGTGGGAGAAATAGTGCCCCATCATTGGAGTCAATAGAAGGAGTTGTGCCCCATTGTTGATGTCATTGATATTAATAGTGTCCCATCATTGGTGTCAGTGGGAGAAATAGTGCCCCATCGTTGGAGTCAATAGAAGGAGTTGTGCCCCATTGTTGATGTCATTGATATTAATAGTGTCCCATCATTGGTGTCAATAGGAGGAATTGTTCCGCCATGGTTGATGTTATTGATATTATTTGTGTCCCATCACTAGTGTCAATGGAAGGAATTGTGCCCCATCGTTGGTGGCATTGGAAGGTGTAGTGTCCCATCATTGATGTCAGTGGAAGGAATAATGTCCCATTAGTGTCATTAGGAGGAATTGTGCCCCATTGTTGATGTAATTGATATTAATAGTGTCCCATCATTGGTGTCAATGGGAGGAATAGTGTCCCATCATTGGTGTCAGTGGGAGGAATAGTGCCCCACCCATCATTGGAGCACAGGTGTGTCAGGAGGAGGCTGTCTCTCTGGAGCTGCTGCTGATCCGTGTGAGAGGGAACTGGTGAGGAAATCTATCCCAGCTCTCCTGGCCCCTTTCTGGGGAAGCCATGGAGGCCAGCAGGGCCTCTCCTGCTGGAAGCTCACAGCCATCTCCTGGGCCGTCGGGTGACATGCCTGCCCCTGTACAAGCTGATCTCTCTACCCCTGGTGAGGATGAAGGTTCCGAAGCCATTCGGGAGCGAGTGGTGGCCGGGATTAAGGTCCTAAATAGGGAGAGGGATAAGCTTTACAAGTTACGAGCGGAGCTGAAGCGTCTGCGAAGGCAGCGGGAGGGCTTACATAGCCAGAAACGTGGATCCATGGATCCGGAGATCCAACTGGCCAAGGTCCGGGTGGAACACCAGGAGACCATTGTGGCCATGATGGAAGGCAGAGATGGGCCCTTCAAAGAAAAATTCTGCAATGACAGAAGGTTTGCCAGGATGACAAAGATGGAGGTGGAGGAGGAGACCCCCAGTTCAGACCCCCTGTCCCCTCAGGGAGAGGTAAGCAGCCCCATGCCTTCCCAGGACTCAGGAGGCATGCTCAAGGTAATCCAGGCAATGGAGTCTCCTTTGCGGGGTGATCAGCTGGTGTTCCATGAGGAGGACATAACAGATAATGTGCCTGACAAGGTAAAGCCCGTCAAGCCCCATGTGGTGCATAAAACAGTTTTTGTGACTGATACTGACAATGTACCCAGTGACAATCAGGCTGCTAGTCCTATGTGTAGCAATGCTGTGCCTGCTGATGCTGCAGTACAGCAAAGTTTGCATTTAAAAAATGACATTCCTGCAGATGAACTGCAACATTCAGCAGAGCCTATTAACCCCCCTTTGGCTGAAGCTGTTTGCCCCACAGCTGCTGAGGACTCTACAGCACAGCTTCAGGAGACAGCTGATATTGCAGCAGAAACTGTGATTATTCCTGATGGGAATGTGAAGTTTTGTGTGACTGATAAAAATCATCCCAGTACCAGTGTGATGAACAATGGTCCCAGTTCAAGTGTGGACAGTCCTACCAACTCCGTTCAAGCAGTGAATAATAATAGTAATGTACAGACTGCTATGACTTCAGTGTGGGGCCTTGGCCCTGAAAAACTTACCTTTGCTCAGGTGGTACGCTCTGCTCCTGGTAGCTCTGCCCCCAAGCGGGGTTTTCCCCTACAGGCTACCACTTTGAGCACCCCAGGATCTGGTCTTGGGTCTCTGGCTTCTGCTAGGGGTCCCAGACGTAATGTTGTTATTCTGAAATGGGAAGGTGGTGCGATCCCTCCAGCACGGCGTGCAGTGGTGGATTTGATTTTAGAGATGGGTTTTGGGGCAAATGATCTGTATGCCTTTATACATGTTGCTGGGACACGGGATTATACAGTTAGCTTCACCAGGCCAGAGGGTCTTGACCTGTTCTGGGAGAGATATGAGGCTCGTTGCAGGTCAAGACCTGAATGGGAAGGTCTGGCCCCAGTTGCAGTTTCTCAGAGGTCTACAGTAAAAAAAATCACAATTATCCTCACTAATGAGAGTGTCCCTGCCCGGGATCTAGAGGTTTGGTTAAGGAACTATGGGGAGGTTTTGACCAAGCCCAATAAAATCCTTGATGAGCGTAACATCTGGACTGGGGGTTGGTCGGTTACAGTCAGGTTGGCCAGGGATGGGAATGTTGTCCGTCACCTGCCCTCCTCAGCTTTTATAGGGAGGGATAGGATGACTGTTTTTTACCCTGGTCAGCCGAAGCTGTGTCACCGCTGTGGAGAAAAGGGGCATTTGAGTTCCTCCTGTTCAGCCTTGATATGTTCAGTGTGTCGGGGTCAGGGTCATATGGCTAAGGACTGCACCGAAATGATCAGGTGCAACCTGTGCCTGCGCCTTGGCCACCCCTACAGCAGATGTCCTGAAGCCTGGCACAATATGGAGAAGGAGGTAATAGATGACATGTCAAGGCTGGACAGGATGGAGGGTGATGCCCCTGGTGTACCATCCTCCTCTGCGGTGACTGACTCCCCTGGTCCTGCTCAGGATCCCTCTCCAGTTCCTGTGGCCACCCCTCATGTGTCTGTAAGTATTCCTTCTGTATCTGTCTCCCCCCAGCCTACTGTATCCCCTCCTCTTGTGTCAGAACCTTCCAAGTCTGTGCCCCCTGAGTCAGTTACCCCCCAGGAGTCTACCCCTCCTAAGTCTGATTCAAAGGGAGCACCCCCCCCCACCAGCAGTGGTAGTGGGTACTAAAAAGGTTGCTTCTTCCTCTGTAAAGAAGTCTTCTGTAAAGACTTCACAGAAAAAAGTAAGAGATGAGGGCATCTCTGAAGCTGACCTGCAGTACCTGGAGGAGAGAAGGAAGGTTGGGAAGCGGAAGAAGCAGGTGGTGAGGACAGAACAGGCTCCAGTGCCTGTCTCCAACCGGTATAGGTCCTCTAATTGGGATATCTCTTCATCTGGAGCTTCTTCGGAGCGAAGTTCTGATTCCGAAATGGAGTTTGAGGCGGCCTCAAGAAAGAGAGAGGCTTCTGGTGATGAGCAGCAGAGGGGAGCTAAGAAGCAAACCACCCAATAACCCAAATGGCGGTTCCCCCTCCGTTAAAAGTGGTGACAATAAATGTCGCCAGCATTAAGTCAGTAAGAGCTCGTTCTATGGCCTTCTTTTTGTTCAGCCAATTAGATGCTGAAATTTTATTTTTGCAAGAGACTAGGCTCACCTCCTTGGCAGATATTCATATGGCCAAGAGAGAGTGGAGGTATGGTCCATCTTACTGGTCTCTTGCGGCCGAGCCTTACGGCGGTGTGGCGGTGTTGTTTAAAACCGGCATGGTAACTGTCCGGCGGGTTATTGAGGTGGAGATTGGGAGATGTATGGTCTTAGACGTCCTTGTGGGAGGGCAGGACCTGCGCCTAATTAATGTTTATGGACCGCACACAAAGTGGGACAGGAAATGCCTTTTTACAAGGATCAAGCCATTTCTTTTTACATCCCGGCAAGTGGTCTTTGGAGGTGACTTTAATACAGTAACTAGGCCCAAGGACAGGAAGGACTTCAAGGACAGGCTGGGATATGATAGCGTTTTTTAAATAGTATGGTTAGGGATGCTGGTCTTGTGGATGTGCACATTAAGCACCTCCCGGATGACACTGGGTTCACCTTTCATCGAGGTAATAGTCAGAGTAGAATAGATAGGTTTTTTTTGAAGGAGACCTCTGCTTTCTCACCCCCAGTGGTGCAGGCAGTAGAGTTCTCTGATCACTGTATGCTATCTGTGGTCCTGAATGCTTCAGACGCCCCTCAGAGGGGTAAGGGCATCTGGAGATTGAATTCGACTCTACTCAAGGAAGAACATGTTAGACAATCCTTTGAGGAATTCTTTCAGGCACAGGTGACCATCCTGGACTTTTGTAGCAGCAAGGCTGAGTGGTGGGAGCTGACCAAAAAGAGGATCGCTGGATTCTTCAGGGGCCTAGCCAATAGAAAGCAGTTTAATAAATACATGACCTACCAACGTTTACGGAGGAAGCTGGATATTCTTGTCTCGAGAGGAGGAGATCCTGGGGCAATCTCCGAAGTGAAACTCCTTCTCAGGAATTGTCAATATGACCGGCATGCCTCTTTGGTTCTGGAGAGGGACTATGGGAAGTACCACTCGCCTGACCCTTACCAGAACTGCAAACAAGGTGTAGCTGTTAAAACGGTCGTTGGCCTTAAGGACAGTACAGGTTCCTTGACAAAGTCCAGGTCAGGGATTCTGGAGGTCGTGAGGTCCTTTTATGCTGACCTTCTTGGGAGGAAAGAGCTTGACCGTGACAAGATGGAAAGCTTTTTGGACTCTACTCCAGGTCTAAATGATGAAGATGTCCCATTGATGAATTTGACAGAGGAGATCACAGTTGAAGAGGTGATGAGGGCAATTGAACAGCTTGCCATCAAAAAGTCACCAGGACCGGATGGCTTGACGGCTGAGTTTTACAAAGCTTTTAAGTCTATTCTGGCCCCACATTTGATAGAGGTTTTTAACAGTTGCCTTGCTGAGGGGGTACTTCCCTCTTCCATGAGGCACTCAGCTGTGATTCTTCTTTCAAAGGGTAAAGATCCTTCGATGATTGAGAATTGGCGCCCCATCAGCCTTCTTAATGTCGATAGAAAGATACTGGCAAAGATCATTTTCTGGCGCCTATCGTCAGTAGCAGAGTCTTTGCTTTCTCGCCATCAGCACTGTTCGGTCCAGGGTAGGTGCACCTTCACAGCAGTTTTAGCTGTCCGGGAGGCCTTGGAGCGGTGCAGGGCTGCAGGCTGGGGAAAGTATTTGCTGACATTGGATCAGGCAAAGGCTTTTGATCGTGTTAACCATGAGTACCTGTGGTTGCTCCTTAGTAAGTACGGTCTGCCGGGTGGTTTTGTCGATTGGTTAAAAGTCTTGTATGAGGGGGCAGAGAGCTTTCCTCTTGTTAATGGTTGGGTTGGGCAGTCCTTTGAGGTTGGCTCCGGGGTGCGCCAGGGTTGTCCCCTGAGTCCCCTGCTCTATGTGTTTGCAATCGACCCCTTCATCAGGAGGCTAGAGAGCGGCATGTTGTGTGGGGTGCCAGTGGGGCTTCCGGGTGAGCCGCCTTTGAGGGTTGTTGCCTATGCGGACGATGTGTCGGTGATTGTCACTGGGGCGGATGAAGCAGAGGAGGTGGTCTCTCTGACATCACGGTATTCTGAAGCATCAGGCTCCAAGATCAATCAGGAAAAGAGTGAAGTTTTCTGGATGGGAAAGGAAGGTGAGGGGTTTGATCTCCCGGACACCTTTCCAGTGCCCCAGGAAAGAATTAAGATTTTAGGCATTGAATTTGGACCTGGCGATTATGGCCTCAAAAACTGGGAAGGCAGACTGGAAATTGCCAATACTAAGGTGGTCAGCTGGAAGAGATGGAAGTTATCTATGAGGGAAAGGGTTGATCTGATTAAGACTTACCTGATTCCGATCTTCTTGTATGTCAGCTTTGTCTGCATCTTGCCAGTGTCTCTCTATGCTAGGGTCAGTAGTGTGTTCTTCCAGATGTTGTGGGGGAACAGACTGAACCCCATCAAGAGGAATGTCACCTATCTATCCAGGAGGGAGGGTGGCTTAGGTATGGTCAACCCAGTTCTTTTCTTTTCACTGCTTTTTCTCAAGTTTAATATTGGTAATATGCTTGCAGTGGAACCTCCTGGATGGGCAGGCATATTTAGATCTTGGTTTAGGCCTTTTCTGCGACTTTGGGAAGAAGGTGGCCAAGTGAAGAATCTCAGGGGTCATCGTGGTCAGCTACCAGCCTATGTCGCTCCGTGCCTGAAGTTACTACGGCAGTGGCGATTGTCAGCTGAAGATCTCAGATCGGTTCCGAGGAAAGTCCTTATGAGTCGAGTCTTGAGTGAAGTCTTTCATGACCCACTGGCCTTAAGGGATTGCCCAGGCCCAGTTTTGAGGGCAGGGTTAAGACTTATTAATTTGGACAGAGTACCCCCTAAATTCAGGGATCTGGCCTGGTTGTGCTTCCATGGGAGACTCTATGTTAGGGGCAATTTGAAATTCCGCAGTGGGGTGGATCGTAGCTGTCCTCGGGAGGAGTGTGCAGGTGAGGAGGAGACTATGGACCATTTTCTGCTTCATTGCCCTTTTAACATAGAGGTGTACAAACAGGTGGGACGGGCCCTCGGTGTCCCTTTCCTCTCCAGGCTGGGTTATGCTGAGTGGGTGTACGGAGCATTCAATACTGGTGGGGTTTTTTGTTTAGATACACTTTTTCTAGTTAGCCTAGTAGTCCGTTATTTCACTTGGAACGCACGGTGTCAGGTCTGCATTCGGCGTAAAATCCTTCCTGTTCAGGTGGTGGTGTATGACATTCTGCATGAGGTGGAGAAGATTCGGGTACTTGAGAGAGACAAGCGGAGTCAGGGGGCTTGGTTGAAGGCGTGGAGGGGTTTCAAGCCTCCCTGACTGCCAGGAGTCTCTTTCCCGGGTGTGGCTGTCTGTCTCTTATCACCCTAGATTATTTTTTTTTTGGATTAATTTTTGATAAATGGCTGCGTACATAGGTGATGGGTTGTGCCTCTTAGGCCCTCTCTGCTGCTTTATGTAAATAATTTTGGTAGTGGATTATGTATATATTGTATATATTCTGAACATGGATGTGTATTCCTTGGATTTCTGTTGAAGTTTTGTACTATGGTTTTGTTTTTTACTTTTGTATAAAATTGGTTGCTTGATTCTTTTAATAAAAGATCAATAGTGTCCCATCATTGGTGTCAATGGAAGGAATAGTTTCCCATCATTGGTGTCAGTGGGAGGAATAGTGTCCCATCATTGGTGTCAATGGGAGGAATAGTGTCCCATCATTGGTGTCAATGGGAGGAATAGTGTCCCATCATTGGTGTCAATGAAAGGAATAGTTTCCCATCATTGGTGTCAGTAGGAGGAATTGTTCTGCCATGGTTGAGGTCACTGATATTAATAATGTTCCATTGTTGGTGTCAATAGGAGAAATTGTGCCCCCATCGTTGATGTTATTAATATTAATAGTGTCCCATCATTGGTGTCAATGGGAGGAATAGTGTCCCATCATTGTTGTCAATAGAAGGAGTTGTGCTCCATTGTTGGTGTCATTGGGAGGAACACCGGGGTCAGTGGGAGGAATAGTGTCCTCTCATTGGTGTCAGTGGTAGGAAAAGTGCCCCACTGTTGGTGTCAGTGAATGTAGCTGTGCCCCCAAGAGCACTACACAGCCAAGCAAAAGGCCACCTCCGGCCCCTGGGCGACAGTTTGGAGACCACTGTTCTAGAAGGATCCCACAAGTACGGTATATGTATAGATACATTGGTCCCAGCTAGAACAACGAAGCTATGTGAGAGTCACCATACCTAAGCTTCAGCTTTAGGACAATGTCACGCGGCATTTTAAGGGCCAATCACCTTGGGGTGGACCATGGACACAATCCTGGCATTCCACTCATGCACACATACAACTACAATTATCTGAGCGGATGAGAAAGTTACCAACAGACGCCATCACATCCTTGCAGGCGACGGAGAATGGAGTCCTGTGGTCAGGAAACCTCCACTTCATACTTACAAATGAAGTAAAAAAACATTGTGATTTATTAATCAGAGCTGACCCCAAAGATTGAGATCATAAGACACCATTGTGTATTTGTAGCAAAAATAAGAATGTTACAATGTCAATAAATAATATTACTATATATAGTACAAGCTCAAGGAGCTTACAATCTAAGGTCCCTAACTCTCATTCATAGACATACCAAGCCGATTAACCTACCAGCATGTCTTTGGAGTGTGGGAGGAAACCAAAGTACCCGGAGGAAACCCACACAGGCAGAACATACAAACTCCATGCAAGTATTGTCATAGTTGGGATTTGAACTGACAATCCTAGTACCAACAGGCAGTGGTGCCAACTACTAAGCCACTGTGCTTCCCAAAATATACACTCACCGGCCACTTTATTAGGTACACCTGTTCAATTGCTTGGCAGCACAAATTGCTAATCAGCCAATCACATGGCAGCAACTCAGTGCATTTAGGCATCTAGACGTGGTGAAGATGACTTGCTGAAGTTCAAACTGAGCATCAGAATGGGGAAGAAAGGGGATTTAAAGTGGTTGGTAACCCACTTTCAGAAATTAACATAATCTGTTCTGTAGCCTAATACAGTGTTCCCCTGTCTCTGTGTTTTATTAAAAAAATACTTCCTTCACCGTAATTTCATGGCGGCTCCCGGCGCTCATGTCGCCGGCTGTGTCTCCTCTCTGCCCGTCTTGCAGAAGCAGCGGGAGGGGCCGAGATTTCCCCCCTGACGTCAGCGGGACGAGAGAGGAGAGACGCAAGCACTGTGCTGTATAACATGCTTTAAAGGAACAGAATCTGTGGAGGGTTATTTTTTGGGGTTACCAAACGCTTTAAGTGACTTTGAACGTGGCATTTTTGTTGGTGCCAGACGGGCTGGTCTGAGTATTTCAAAAACTGCTGATCTACTGGGATTTTCACACACAACCATCTCTCAGGGTTTACAGAGAATGGTGGGGAAAAGAGAAAATATCCAGTGAGCGGCAGTTGTGTGGAGGAAAATGCCTTGCTGATGTCAGAGGTCAGTGGAGAATGGGCAGACTGGTTCCAGATGATAGAAAGGCAACAGTAACTCAAATAATCACTCGTTACATCCAAGGTATGCAGAATACCATCTCTGAACGCACAACGCATCCAATTTGGAAGCAGATTGGCTACAGCAGCAGAAGGCTACACTGGGTGCCACTCCTATCATCTAAGAACAGGAAACTGAGGCTACACTTCGTACTGGCTCACCAAAATTGGACAATAAAAGTTTTGAAAAAATGTTGCCTGGTCTGATGAGTCTCGATTTCAGCTGCGACATGCAGATGGTGGGGTCAGAATTTGGTGTAAACAACATGAAATCATGGATCCATCCTGCCTTGTATCACCGGTTCAGTTTGGTGATGGTGTAATGGTGGGGGGGATATTTTCTTGGCACACTTTGGGGCCCCTTAGTAACAATTGAGCATCGTTTAAATGCCGCGGCCTAACTGAATATTGTTGCTGACCATGTCCATCCCTTTATGACTACAGTGTCCCCATCTTCTGATGGCTCCTTCCAGCAGGATAATGCACCATGTCACAAAGCTCATATCATGTCACCACTGGTCTGTTGAACATGACAATGAGGTCCCTGTACTCAGCTGTGGTCATTTTGATTAGCTCATCATGAAAAGAGCTTTCCTGGAGCATTTCAGTCCCTGGTAGTGCAACTGAACCAACAATCAACTATGGGTGGCATGGCACTGTGACTGGGATCTCTGGGATAAAGTTGTGGACAGGCACAAGTCAAGAGATGGATACAAAAATATGTCAAAGGCTATATCAATGCTTAGAAGCACAGTGAAGTCAATTATTAAGAAGTGGAAGGTATTTGGTACACCACAAACCCTCCCTGGATCAGGATGTCGCTCCAAACCCGATAAGGGAGCCAGGAAGAAACTGGCCAGAGAGGCTACCAAGAGGCCTACCGCAACTCTGAAGCAGTTTCAGGAATTTATGACAAAGAGTGGTCATTGTGACAACAACATAACAAAACTGTTACTTCGAGACCAGGAAGTTAATTTAGGGGTTCCTCTTGGCTAAAAAAGGTCGAGAATGGCTACTCTAAATGAAAATAGGAAAATCTTTTGGATTTGATACCTGGCCTTCACACCTTCATGAACTTCTTGCCCATCCTATTCCTAAGCTTAATATGGAGTTGGCTTCCCTTTGCGGCTATAACATCCTCCACTCTTCTGTAATTGCTTTCTGTTAGAGTGTGTTTGGGGGAATTTGTGCTCATTCAGCCCAAAGAACATTTGTAAGGTCAGGTACTGATGTGAGATGAGAAGACCTGGCATGTTACAATTCATCCCACAAGTGTCCAGTAGGGTGGAGGTCAGGGCTCTGAAGGCCACTCAAGTTCCTCCACACCAAACTCACAAAGCCATGTCTTTATAGAGATGTTGGTTTAGAAGACTTGGCCCATTCCAATTCATCCCAAAGGTGTTCAGTGTGGTCGAGGTCAGGGCTCTTGAGTTCCTCCACACCAAAGTCATCAAGCCATGTCTTTATGGAGATGTTGGTCAAGAAGACCTGGCTTGTTCCAATTTATCGCAAAGGTATTCAGTAGAGTTGAGGCCAGGGCTCTAAAAGCCACTAGGGTTCCTCCACACCAGAATCATCCAGCCATGTCTTTATGAAGATGTTGGTTGAGAAGACCTGACTTGTTCCAATTTATCCCAAAATTGATCTTTAGGGTTGAGGTCAGGGCTCTCAAGGCCACTCGAGTTCCTCCACACCAAACTCACCAAACCATGTCTTTATGGAGATAGATAAATTGCTGCAAGGAGACATTTCCCCAAAGGGGTCTCCAAAATGGGAAGGGGGTTCTTTAGGGTTGAGGTCAGGATCCTGAAGGCCACTCGCGTTTCTCCACCCAATCTTCTCAAACCATGTCATTATGAATCTGGCTTTGTACACAGGGGCACAGTGATGCTGAAACAGATAAGAGTCTTCACCAAACTGTTACCACAAGGCTGGAAGAAAACAGTTGTCTACAATGTCTTTTTATGCTGCAGTAATATTCTCCACTTCACTTCACTGGTGGCTTCACTTAATGCAATCTACACATTTTTGTCTACATACTAAAGCTGTTGACATGTTACAACTTATTGCCAGCGTGGGAGATTATAAAATCCTATTGTAAAGTGTATGGCCCCATAAGAGATAGCATTATCGCTTCACTACTCAGCCACCACAGATTGTTAACTTGGCTCAGCTGATATGAACTAGACCAGGGACAGTCAGCCTGGGGAGTAAAAGAGCTAGATGATGTTGGATGTCCTCCAGCCAGGAAATGAGACGGGCTCTCTCTGACTTTGTACCCTAATGCAGTGCGCTTTAACTACCTAAAGACCGCCCACCGCATATTTACTGCGGCAGGGCGGCTCTATTGCGCAAAACGACGTACCTGTACTTCATTTTATGCAATAGATACTGTGGGCTCTCCCTCTGGCCAATCAGCGGGTCCGGCAGACGCGATGCACGCCGGCAACCTGCGATCGTCCCCCAGATGGATAGAACGGCGGTCTGCCAATGTAAACAAGGCAGACCGCCGTTCTGTCAGAGATGAACACAGTGATCTTGTGTCCCTGTTAATCAGGAACACAGATCATTCTGTTCATCTAGTGAGTCCATCCCCTGCACAGAAAGCACCCCCTAGGGGCACACTTTGATCGCCCCCTGGTGTTAACCCCTTCACTGCCAGTGTCATTAGTACAGTGACAGTGCATATTTTTAGCACTGATCACTGTAGTAATGTCACTGGTTCCCAAAAAAGTGTCAAAATGGTCAGTCAGGTGTCTGATCCGTCCGCCGCAACGCTGCAGTCCCGCTAAAGAAAATCGCTGATCGCCGCCATTACTAATAAAAATGCCAAAAATCTATCCCTTAGTTTGTAGACGCTATAACTTTTGCGCAAACCAATCAATATACGCTTATTGGGATTTTTTTTTACCAAAAATATGTAGCAGAATACATATTGATGAAGAAATTGGATTTTTTTTACAGTTTATGTTATTGGGTATGTTTTATAGCAGAAAGTAAAAAATATTGTTTTTTTTTTTTTAAATTGTCAGTCTTTTTTTGTTTCTAGCGCACAAAATAAAAACCGCAGAGGTGATCAAATACCAACAAAAGAAAGCTCTATTTGTGGGAAAAAAAGGACATCAATTTTATTTGGGTACAGCGTCGCACGGCCGCGCAATTGTCAGTTAAAGTAACGCAGTGCCGTATCGTAAAAAAATGGCCTGGTCATTTACCCCCTTGTAAAACCTTTTTATGGGGCTGAAGTGATTAATGGGCACAAACTTTGCGTTCAACTTGCGTTATGACAATGCATGCTATGAATGGGCGTTAAATAGTAATGGTTTTTACAAGTCCTGCTTTAAAATGAATGACAGGTTCTCTTTAAGTGCATAGAAGACTGTAAGACCAGTTCTAGGGGCAGTCAGACACCTCCACATCCCTGTGAGATATATCGAAGAAAAATGGGGAGAACACCACTTTCCCATATGGTGGTGGGACTTGAACGGATGTGCGACTGTCGCTGAGGTAAGCACACAACTATATGATGATAAAAATTCAATTTATTCCAAATACATAAATAACATAAAAATGTACAAATACATCAAGCTGCGTGTGGCATAAGCCAACCCACGATACTTAAATCCTATAAAAGCTTGGAAGGATGCTGGTGCATGGAGTAAACTGACGCGTTTTGCAGAGCCATGAACTGCTTCTTCTGGGCAACTCTACATGCATCAAATTACATAATATTACCAGTATATGGCCAACGGCATCACAGGAGAGATCAAACCATCATCCGGCAAGCAATCAATAGTGTCAGAACCATTTATCTGGTCTGGTGGACATCAGATCGTGACCAAGGAAATGAGACAACCATCACCCGGCAGTTACCGTAGTGAAAGGAGATCTCATACCTTGACGTACACCAATCTAGGGTATCCACTCTAGCGTCTGCACCGTTCCTCTCCCCCTCGCAGTGGCGTCTCCAGCTTTCATATTTAGGGGGGGCACATGGGGGGACAGGGACAAAAGTAGGGGGGCAACTATAAAATGCAGATAGATAGATAGATAGATAGATAGATAGATAGATAGATAGATAGATAGATAGATAGATACTGGGGCCCTTTACTACGACCCCACAATGGCCCTTTCACATGTTCTGCATTGAGCTCCCTTCCTAATTTATTGGGGCCCCCCTGGGTGGCAGAAAACAAGAGATAAATGTCACCAGCATACCAAGAAAATATAAGGATCCAAAGCAGTGGGAGAACTATCAGGGTTGCAAAGGTTGTCTTGCCACCGGGCCCTGGTGTTCTGCCACTGTGGGGTTCCCCAGCCTCCTCTTGCTGTCCTGCCTCTGCTATTGACTGCTCTGGTCTGGCATCTCTCGGAATTTACAGGCTGGTTCTCCTGTCCTAAGGATGGGAGAAATCAGTCTGTTTTTTCAGTAACTGAGAGTCCTGGTGGAGTCCTTCCCGTGGTTGTGTGAGCAGTGTCAGCAAGCAGAGGGAGGGGGGAGGAATCACCCGCAGGAGCTGACTGGGCACTCTCTCCCTCTTAGACATTGATTTTTTGTAAAAAAAAAAAAAAATTTATTGGGGGGGGGGGGTTTGACATGGTGGGGCACAGCATAATGTTGGGGGGGTCAGGGCCCCCTCTGGCCCCCCCTAGGGACGCCATTGCCCCCTCAGGACGCATATTCCAGTGGGGGAGAGGAAAGGTGCAGACACTTGGGTGAGTGGATACCCTAGAATGATGTACATCAACGTATAAGATCTCCTTTCACTAAGGTAACTGCCGGGTAATGGTTGTCTCATTTCCTTGGTCACGATCTTACGCCCACAAGACCAGATCAATGGTTCTGACAGTATTAATCGCTTGCCGGATCATGGTTTGATCTTTCCTGTGATGCTGTAGGCCACATACAGTTAATATTATGTCATTTGATGCATGTAGAGTTGCCAAAATGGTGGATGTTGTGGCGCTAACACATATACACATTAATATATAAATGAAACCGTGCAAAAGATCAAATATACAAAGGTGACATGTATAAAAGGACAATTGTGAAAAAAGTCCAATAAATGAGGAAATCTATAGAAGATGGCCTATACATCAACCATCAAAAGATGGTAAGGCAAGGTTAAATTATGCTGACACTGTCCGGCAAGAAAAACATCAAGGTGGTGCTTCTCCAACAAAGGGGAGAGGTATATATACTCTTACCGGAACAGGTGGACTCAAATGTCAGCGACAAAGAGTCATATAGGCAGGGGTGCCGATATCGGCAGAGAAACTGAACTCCAAAGGATCCAGGGCCCCCACAGATGTTATAGATGGCCACCAAACGAACCTCCGATGGAAGGAACACCAAAGCTGGGTCTTGAATGTCAAAGACCCAACTGGACAGCAGGGCAATCTCTCATCCAGATGGTATTCAAAAAAAAGGAATGCTTCCAATAGTGTAGGTCAAAAGAACATGTACTTACATACAGCAATACAAAACTCTGATCACAAGTTAAAATTCAGGGCAAATGAGGAGGAGCGATAAGCCTAGCCCGACGCGTTTCGACCAAAAAGGCCTTCAACTGGGGCATAGAAGCAGTTCATGGCTCTGCGAAACGCGTCAGTATACTCCATGCACCAGCATCCTTCCAAGCTTTTATAGGAAGTATCGTGGGTTGGCTTATGCCACACGCAGCTTGATGTATTTGTCAATTTTTATGTTATTTATGTATTTGGAATAAAATGAATTTTTATCTTCATATTGTTGTGTGCTTACCTCAGTGACAGTCGCACATCCGTTAAAGTCCCACCACCATATAGGAGAGTGGTGTTCTCCCCATTTTTCTTCGAGGTTCTCTTCAAGTGTCTCCCTACAGGCAGATGGGAGGAATAACACTTGAACAAACCTCATATGGATATAATATTTTTTACACGCAGCAAAGACGTTGACAAGATAAAGTAAATAGCAGATTCTTTCATTCCGCCCGTGCTGTTCCCTATTCTGTTTGCTGTCCTTTCATAAGTAATAAATGTGTTTGCAAAAACGGTTCCGGAATCGGAAAAAGGGCATTCTTGCAGACACCTAGAAACTCTATTTACCCTCATAATGAATATGTTCGTTTTCTTTATGTCAGAGTATATTGCCGCATGTCGCCAAACATCGGGACTTCGGACATGGGTGACGCTCTCCTATAGAAAGGTTAAATATTAAACTCGGGCGTATTACATCTCATTACCTCTGTGTGATCCCTGATCCACGAGATCCACATTTTCCATCACAGACAAACCTGAGGCAAATTCTCCTGCATGGAATGGGCGCCAGAAAAGAGAGCTTAGATGTGCACAAATCAGACCAATAGAACTTCATAAAACTTGTCCATGTCTGCATTAAAGCTGAACTCCAGGCAGATAGAAAAGACACAAAAGACCCGGCCATTTTTTAACACTTTTTTTTTTTAATAAGTAAAAATCTGTAGAAATTTACTTAGAAACCCCCAACATTATATATATATTTTTTTAGCAGAGGCCCTGAGAATAAAATGGTGGGTTTTGCTATTTGTTTTATGTCTGTCAAAAAAAATGTTTTAACCACTTAAGGACCAAGCCTCTTTTTAATACTTGGTGTTTACAAGTTAAAATCTGTTTTTTTTTTTGGCTAGAAAATTACTTAGAACCCCAAACACTATATATATAGATATAGATAGATATATCTATATATATAGATATTTATATAGTTTTTTTTATGACACCCTAGAGCAGGGGTCTCAAACTGGCATCCCTCCAGCTGTTGCAAAACTACAAGTCCCATGAGGCATTGCAAGGCTGACAATTACAAACATGACTCCCACAGGCAGAGGTATGATGGGACTTGTAGTTTTGCAAGAGCTGGAAGGCCACCAGTTTGAGACCCCTGCCCTAGAGAATAAAATGTACCCCTACCCATTCACATGGGGGGGGGTGTAGACCCCCACAACCACCGGGCAAGGGCAGACCCCCACAACCACCGCCTGCGCAGACCCCCACAACCACCAAAGCACCCTCCCCATGTTGAGGGCAAGCAGCCTGGTATGGATAAGGAGGGAGGGGGTGCTCGCTCATCCCCACTTTCCTGGCCTGCCATGGCTGCTTGCTCGGATAAGGGTCTGGTATGGATTTTGGGGGGGACCCCCATAACTTTTTTTTTTTTTTTTACATTTTGGCGCAGGGTTCCCCTTAACCACTTCAATACACTGTGTTATATATACTAAACTGCCTGCACTGACTGAATATAGAGTCTACAATGCAGAGTGTATATATATATATATATATATATATATATATATATATATATATATATATATATATATATTTAAATACACTGCCACTAACTACCTAACCTGCCTGCTTAATCTAGCTCAATCTATCTCCATCCACAGTCACACACTATATGTAAGCAGCCTTTTATAGTGTGGGGCGCGGATTTAGTCCCCCTGAGCCATGATTGGCCAAAGCATGCAGGTGCTTTGGCCAATCATCAGACATCAATGTACTGCGATCTTGCAGTGCATTATGGGGCTTTCTGCTGCGCTCGAATTTGCCACGAATGCCCCATAATATTCGCTGTTCGGCGAACGGGCGAACACCTGATGTTGGAGTCGAACCTCCGTTTGACTCCAACATCGAGCTCATCCCTAGAGGTGAGGTCTGTTGTCTGCAACCGTGGTATACTTAGGGCAGGGGTGTCCAAACGTTTTTGAAAGAGGGCCGGATTTGATGAAGTGAACGTGCCTGAGGGCCGACCATTTTGCCTGACATTCTTTTAACCATTAAAATTCGGTCTAAGTGTGTCCTTCCGAGCACTAATACACTGACCAACAAGAATTCTTCTGCCTTTGTGGCTGTGTGTGGTGAAGAGATGAGCTCGGGCGTGTTATTTTGATATACCGTATTGATCAGAGTATAACACGCACCTTCACTTTAAGAGGGAAGTTTCAGGAAAAAAATAAAATTTTTAATAAAGAACTGTGAAGCAAAATAAGGGTCATTGCCCATCAATGCAGCCTAATTAGTGCCCATCTGCAACCCCACCACTGCCATGAATGCAGTTTTACCATTGCCAGATATGCAGCACCCCCATTGCCAGGAATGCAGAGTCATCATTGCCAGCAGTGCAGCCTGATTGATGCCCATCGGCAACCTCTGATGGGACATGGAGGGGGGCGGGGCGAGCACCAACAGATTACATACAGGAGAATCTGTTTTCTCGGCGGCCTCTTTAATACACGGGCTGGACTTTGGACATGCCTGACTTAGGGGATCCGCACCAGGTACCCTCAGATTAGTCCCAATGCACGCACTTCAGACCTCAGTTCAGCACCAATGCATGCATCTCAGACCTCAGATCAGCCCCAATGCAGGCACTTCAGACCTCAGATCAGCTCTAACGCATGCAATTCAGACCTCAGATCAGCTCCAAAGCATGCAATTCAGATCTCAGATCAGCTCCAATGCATGCATCTCAGACCTCAGATCAGCACCAGTGCATGCACTTCAGGCCTCAGATCAGTCCCAATGTATGCACTTCAGACCTCAGATAAGCTCCAATGCATGCACCTCAGACCTCAGATCAGCACCAGTGCATGCACTTCAGACCTCAGATCAGCTCCAATGCACGCACTACAGACCTCAGATCAGCTCCAATGCACGCACTACAGACCTCAGATCAGTCCCAATGCATGCACTTTAGACCTCAGATCAGCCCCAATGCATGCACTTCAGACCTCAGATCAGCACCAGTGCATTCACTCCAGACCTCGGATTAGAGCTGCACAATCAATAGTTAAAAGATCGCGATCTCGATGCAATATTTTATGTCACACTGTATTTGCACAGTGGTCTTTCAAACGCAATTTCTTGGCAAAAATACACTTCAATGAATAAAAAAAAAAAAAACTAAACAGTAAAGTTAGTCCAATTATTTTGTTTAATGTGAAGGATGATGTTACGCCATGAGAAACGTGAGAGAATCGTGATCTATCTTCTAAGCAAAGAAATTGTGATTCTCATTTTAGCCAGAATCACGCAGCTCTACCTCAGATCAGCTCCAATGCATGCACTTCAGATCTCAGATCAGCCCCAATGCATGGACTTCAGACCTCAGATCAGCCCCAATGCATGCACTTTAGACCTCAGATCAGCACCAGTGCATGCACTTCAGACCTCAGATTAGCACCAGTGCATGCACTTCAGACCTCAGATCAGCTCCAAAGCATGCAATTCAGACCTCAGATCAGCTCCAAAGCATGCAATTCAGACCTCAGATCAGCTCCAAAGCATGCACTTCAGACCTCAGATCAGCCCCAATGTTTGCATCTCAGACCTCAGATCAGCACCAGTGCATGGACTTCAGAACTCAGATCAGCCCCGATGCATGCACTTTAGACCTCAGATCAGCACCAGTGCATGCACTTCAGACCTCAGATCAGCCCCAATGCATGCATTTAGACCTCAGATCAGCACCAGTGCATGCACTTCAGGCCTCAGATCAGCACCAGTGCATGGACTTCAGACCTCAGATCAGCCCCAATGCATGGACTTCAGACCTCAGATCAGCCCCAATGCATGCACTTTAGACCTCAGATCAGCACCAGTGCATGCACTTCAGACCTCAGATCAGCCCCAATGCATGCAATTCAGACCTCAGATCAGCACCAGTGCATGCACTTCAGACCTCAGATCAGCCCCAATGCATGGACTTCAGACCTCAGATCAGCCCCAATGCATGGACTTCAGACCTCAGATCAGCCCCAATGCATGCACTTCAGACCTCAGATCAGCCCCAATGCATGCACTTCAGACCTCAGATCAGCCCCAATGCATGCACTTCAGACCTCAGATTAGCACCAGTGCATGCACTCCAGACCTCAGATCAGCAAGTAATGCCATAATTGCCAACATTTCAAAAAAGTTCCAGGCACACATTTTTGCTTTGCATTCAACAAGCCATTGCAGAATGTACATTATGTGTGGATCATTCATATAAGTACAGATGGTATTACAGTATGAGTACAGGGTGTACAATGGTAAGTGCAGGAAAGCTGCATGTGGAGTGTGTAACAGTACAGTATTGTGTTTAGGAAATGAGTGTAAAGTGTACGATGTTATCTGCAGGAAATGAGTGCAGAGGGTTTGCCGGTAGGTAGTAGCAGGAGAGGAGTAAGGGGAATTGGGTGGATTTACTAAAACTGGAGAGTGCAAAATCTGGTGCAGCTCTGCATGGTAATCAATCATAGTTTTTTTTGTGTGTGTCAAAGCTTAATTGAACAAGCTGAAGTTAGAAGCTAATCAGCTACCATGCACAGCTGCAGCAGATTTTACACTCCCCAGTTTTAGTAAATCAGTCTTTTATGTAACAGTGGGCAGAATATACAGGAGAGGTGAGGAGTGTATGATGGCAGATAGTATGTGCAGGCAATGGCGTCCCTAGAGGGGGGCCCAGAGGGGGCCCTGACTGACCCCCCCCCCCCCCCAACATTATGCTGTGCCCCACCATGTGCACACCCCCCCCCCCCCCCCAATTAAAATTTTTTTTTTTTTTACAAAAAGCCAATGTCTAAGAGGGAGTGCATCCCCGATTCCTCCCCCCTCCCTCTGCTCGCTGACACTGCATAATTCGAGCGCTCGCACAACCACGGCCGCCCGATCTGCTCCTTCCCCTGCATCCTCATTGGCAGGGAGAAGAGCGAGTTGCAGGAAGGACTCCACCAGGACTCTCAGTTACTAAAAAAACAGACTGATTTCTCCCATCCTTAGGACAGGAGAACCAGCCTGTAAATTCCAAGAGATGCCAGACCAGCGCTGTCAATAGCAGGGGCAGCACAGCAATAGGAGGCTGGGGAACCCCACAGTGGCAGAACACCAGGGCCCGGTGGCAAGACAACCTTTGCAACCCTGATAGTTCTCCCACTGCTTTGGACCCTTATATTTTCTTGGTATGCTGGTGACATATATCTCTTGTTCTCTGTCACCCTGGGGGGGCAAAACAGTAGGAAGGGAGCTCACTGCAGAACATGTGAAAGGGCCGTTGTGGGATCGTAGTAAAGGGCCCCAGGAGATATATATATGTGTATATATATATATATATATATATATATATATATATAATTGCATTTTATAGTTGCCCCCCTACTTTAGTCCCTGTCCCTCCATGTGCCCCCCTAAATATGAAAGCTGGAGACGCCACTGTGTGCAGGGACAGAATGTGTGTATGATGGCAGATAGTATGTGTAGGAGACAGTGGGTTTGATTTACTAAAGGCAAATAGACTGTGCTCTTTGCGTGTGTCGTGTGTCGTATATACAGGAGAGAAGACTTTATGATGGCATATAGTTAGTACAGGGAGTTGACTGCAGATGGTATGAAAGTACATGGTGTGAATGAGCCCAGAGAGATGGAGACTCACTGCAGACATCCCCGTCCCAACAAAGACTTAGGAGAGTATTTATAAAAACTTTCTCAGCTATTCATCCAATGGAACTGCATGTACATTCATTCTGTGTGAATGGGAGCAAAATCAAACATTACTAAGCTATTTTCTCTCCAGGCTTAAAGGGTAACTCCACTTTTGTGGGGGAGGGGGGGATAACAAATGAAGAAAAAATAATATAGTGTGTACAATTGCGATACAAGTCATATTGTAATTAAATGTTATTAACCACTTGCTTGCTGGGCACTTAACCCCCCCCCCCCCCCCTGTCCAGACCAATTTTCATCTTTCAGCGCTTTCACTCGTTGAATGACAATTGCGCGGTTATACAACACTGTACCAAAATGAAATTTTTATCATTTTTTTCCCCACAAATAGAGCTTTCTTTTGGTGGTGTTCGATCACCTCTGGGTTTTTTATTTTTTGTTAAAAAAAAACTAAAAATTTTAAAAACAGAAACAAAACGGTTTTATATTTTGTTATAAAATTTTGCAAACAGGTAATTTTTCTCCTTCGTTGATGTACACTGATGATGCTGCACTGATGGGCCCTAATATGCGGCACTGATGGGTACTGATAAGGCGGCAATGATGGGCACTGATAAGGCAGCACTGATAGGCGGCACTGATGAGGCGGCACCGATGGGCACTGAGAGGTGGCACAGTTGAGTGGCACGGATGGGTAGCACCGATGGATGGCACTGATGGGCACTGATGTGCGTCAATGAAGGGCATTGATAGGTGGCACTGAAGGGCATTGATAGCTGGCACTGATGGGCACTGATGGGTGGCACTGATGGGCACTGATGGGTGGCAGTAATGGGCACTGGTAGGTGACACTGATAGGCAGCACTGCTAGATGACACTGATAAGGCACTGATTGGCATCACTGGTGGGCATTGATAGGTGGCACTGATAGCTGGCACTGATGGGCACTGATAGCTGGCACAGATGGGCACTGATGGGTGGCACTAATGGGCACTGGTAGGTAACACTGATAGGTAGCACTGCTAGATGACACTGATAAGACATTGATTGGCATCACTGGTGGGCATTGATAGGTGGCACTGATATTCACTGGTGGGCACCGATTGATGGCACTGTGGGCACTGGCAGGCGGCTATGCCTCTTTCTCTTCGGGACCGATGTCCCTTCAACAGAAGCCGGTGATCAGCTTTTTTTTTCTCCTCATGTTGTCAGCGTGAGAAGAAAAAAAAACGATTACCGAGCTTCTGTTTACATCACGTGATCAACTGTCATTGGCTGACAGCTGATCACGTAGTAAGGGGCCAGTGATCACTTAGTGTGCCGCGCGCGACCCGCAGGGGGCGTGCAAAGGGGAGGACGTCTATTGACGGCCTCCCGGCAATGAAGGTCTGCGCTGTAGCCCTCATTCGGAAGAGGCTAAAAATTACCTTTCCTTTTCAATCTGCAGCCGCTATCATTTTCTATAAATGCAAATCTATATGGTTACCTGGAGTTGTTCTGTACACAGAGTGTGCACTGACCACTCCCCACAAACATCACTTCCTGCTTGTGTGATTGGCTCACCAATTTTCCCAGAAGTCTGGACTAAGATACAAGTCAGATTTGAGGCATCCCCTGCAACAAAAATGTCATTTTTGGTGATATATTTCCAATTGGAATACGTCTAAAGGGATGCAGGCCCAGCAGATTTCCTCATTAGTGCCCTGCAGCTGCCACAGCTGACTGATAATTATGAAACCACTCCCATTAGACCCACTCAGTACAGAGTCAGACAAACACACAGGGATTTCTTCAGAATAACAAAAGGTAGGAATCTGCAACAAAGGTTGTGATAATCCTTGCAATGTACATAGATCTCTCAGAGGGGAATGGTTTTTTCTCAACAAAAGTGGAGTTACGCTTTAATGTTATTCATTCTTACAGAATAGGATGAATTAGGAAAACACACATTATGGCTACTAGATGGAGCTAATGATCATAAGATATAAATGCTTATTTACTATGATTGTTAGCGCCATCTAGTGGCCATAATGCAGTAATTCCCAGAATCACTCTATTTTTTATGAATGAATAACATTCAGCCTGGAGAGAAAATAGACTAATAACATTCAAATTTTGCTGGCATTTGCACAGAAAAAAATGCACATACAGTTTCATAGGGCAAACATTTTTTTTAAAATAACTGTAACTTAAGACCTAAATAAAAGATGCACTCAGTTCTTTTGAACGGAAAGTCCTTTATTTTTATATGCACTGTACACCCTGCTTAAAAGCGTCAAAGAGTGTAGACACCGCTCGGGTGAATAAACGATCAGCCTTCCGATGTGGGTGCCACCGTACAATCACAGATATAGAAGAATATCGGGCACACACCACCAGGAGCTTGAACGAAGTAAAATCCTTTATTCACATATGTCAAACAGACTTGAAAAAACAGGACAGTAGGTAGACGCATTTCACACGAACCCAACGTGCTTGTTGAACAGCCCCCTCCTGGTGGTGTGCGGCCCATTGTGTTTGCACAATGGCGAGCCGGGGCCGGCACCCAGATCGGATGGCTGACCGTTTATTCACCTGAGCGGTGTGTACACTCTTTGACACTTTCAAGCAGGGTGTACAGTGCATATAAAAATAAAGGGCTTGGCATTCAAAAGACTCGAATGCATCTATTATTTAGGTCTTAGTTCAAGCTCCTGGTGGTGTGCGGCCGATTTTCTTCTGTACAGTGCCTTGAAAAAGTGTTCACACCCCTTGAAATTTTCCACATTTTGTCATGTTACAACCAAAAAACGTAAATGTATTGTATTGGGATTTTATGTGATAGACCAACACAAAGTGGCACATAATTGTGAAGTGGAAGGAAAATGATAAATGGTTTTCAATTTTTTTTTTTACAAATAAATATGTGAAAAGTGTGGGGGGGCATTTGTATTCAGCCCCCTTTACTTTAAAACCCCTAACTAAAATCGAGTGGAACCAACTGCCTTCAGAAGTCACCTAATTCATAAATAGAGTCCACCTGTGTGTGATTTAATGTCAGTATAAATACAGCTGTTCTGTGAAGCCCTCAGAGGTTTGTTAGAGAACCTTAGTGAACAAACAGCATCATGAAGGCCAAGGAACACACCAGACAGATCAGGGATAAAGTTGTGGAGAAGTATAAAGCAGGGTTAGGTTATAAAAAAAATTTCCAAGCTTTGAACGTCTCACGGAGCTCTGTTCAATCCATCATCCGAAAATGGAAACAGTATGGTACAACTGCAAACCTATCAAGACATGGCCGTCCACCTAAACTGACCGGCCGGGCAAGGAGAGCATTCATCAGAGAAGAGCCAAGAGGCCCATGGTAACTCTGGAGGAGCTGCAGAGATCCACAGGTCAGGGGGGAGAATCTGTCCACAGGACAACTATTAGTCGTGTTCTCCACAAATCTGACCTTTATGGAAGAGTGGCAAGAAGAAAGACATTGGTGAAAGAAAGTCATAAGAAGTCCTGTTTGCAGTTTGCGAGAAGCCATGTGAAGGACACAGCAAACATGTGAAAGAAGGTGGTCTGGTCAGATGGGACCAAAATGTAACTCTTTGGCCTAAAAGCAAAACGCTATGTGTGGCGGAAAACTAACACTGCTCATCACCCTGAACACACCATCCCCACTGTGAAACCTGGTGGTGGCAGCATCATGTAGTGGGGATGCTTTTCTTCAGCAGGGACAGGGAAGCTGGTCAGAGTTGATGGGAAGATGGATGGAGCCAAATACAGGACAATCTTAGTAGAAAGCCTGTTAGAGTCTGCAAAAGACTTGAGACCGGGGCGGAGGTTCACCTTCCAGCAGGACAACGACCCTAAACATACAGCCAGAGCTACAATGGAATGGTTTAGATCAAAGCAAAGTCATGTGTTAGAATGGCCCAGTCACAGTCCAGACCTAAATCCAATTGAGAATCTGTGGCAAGACTTGAAAATTGCCGTTCACAGACGCTCTCCATCCAATCTGACAGAACTTGAGATATTTTGTAAAGAAGAATGGGCAGAAGTGTCCCTCTCTAGATGTGCAAAGCTGGTAGAGACATCCCCAAAAAGACTTGCAGCTGTAATTGCAGTGAAAGGCGGTTCTACAAAGTATTGACTCCGGGGGGCTGAATACAAATGCCCCCCGGACCCCCCGCACACTTTTCACATATAACTTTGTGTTGGACTATCACATAAAATCCCAACAAAATACATTTACGTTTTTGGCTGCAACATGACAAAATGTGGAAAATTTCAAGGGGTGTGAATACTTTTTCAAGGCACTGTATCTGTACCCTGCTTGTGTGTTGTGAGCAAAGTTTAATTATACCTCCATTACATTGGGTCCATTTTCATAGCCCTGGTTGGGTCACCCTTTGCTCCCCGCCAACTAGGAGCCATAGCGAGAATCTTGCTTGGAGTGCTCACGCCACGATGATCCGGGAACGTGCGCTGTGCTCCTCGAATGCAGTTTCCATTGACTGTTTACTGACTTTAACAAGATAATTGAATCCCGCTTCATAGAAAAGTGGCTATAAAAAGTCCATTCCCTGTGCGGATGTTTATGCAGTTTGGCTCCAACGCCCCCGTAGGCGAGAGGGAATTTGGTAGCATTTTTATGGCTCCGAACCCATCCCCAACCATAAAGCTGCAGTTGCTATAGTTTTCTAGGAAAACCATTTGTGACCAGGTGAAGATGTGTAAACTCGGTGCTCAGAAACCGTCATTATTCCCGGAACTTTATAAGGAGGGAAATGGCTGAGCCTACCCATTAGTCTTCCATATAAAATTTATAAGCAATTACTTTCTTCCACCTATGAAAATGGTGTCACTGTGGACTTGTTTGAAGACCGCGATTTTACGTTTGATTTTTCCAATGGCGTCTATTTCAGGGGAAATTATTTTTTGTCTGGCATTTAAGAACATAACTGGACCTCGTGCATAAAAAATGGGGGACATGTAGGAAGAGTCCATTGTGTTTATTTTAAGTGAGAGTTTTTAAAGGGAATCTTTTAAGGCTTTGGAGTCGATTTTGTTATTTTATTTTAAAGCTTTTACATTTTTTTTTTTTTAATATTTATATAACTACTTGACCTCCAGAAAATGTTACCCTCTTCATGACCAGGCCATTTTTTGCTAATTGGCACTGCGCTAATTTAACTTGTAATTGCGCGGTCGTGCAACACTACTCAAGCTATATTTATATCACTTTTTTTCACACAAATAGAGCTTTCTTTTGGTGGTATTTGATCACCTCTGGGGGTTTTTTTGTGATATAAATGAAAACAAGAAAGAAAAAAAAAAAAAAAACAATATTTTGTACTTGCTGCTATAAAACATATTCAATAAAAGAAAATCTACAGTTTCAAGTCATTGTTTTTCCTTCCCTTTATTTTTATATTTTTTTGATTTTTTTTCTTTATATTTATATTTTTGTTTTTATTTTATTCCTCCAGAAAATGTTACCCCCTTCATGACCAGGCTATTTTTTGCTAATTGGCACTGCGCTAATTTAACTGGTAATTGCACGGTCTTTCAACACTACTCAAGCTAAATTTATATCACTTTTTTTCACACAAATAGAGCTTTCTTTTGGTGGTATTTGATCACCTCTGGGTTTTTTTTTTTTTTGTGATATAAATGAAAAAAAGAAAGAAAAAAAAAACCAATATTTTGTACTTGCTGCTATAAAACATATTCAATAAAAAAAAATCTACAGTTTCAAGTCATTGTTTTTCCTTCCCTTTATTTTTATATTTTTTTGATTTTTTTTCTTTATATTTATATTTTTGTTTTTATTTTATTCTCATTTTTATCTTATTTTATTATACTCTAAATGACTCAATTACTTATTTGCACCAATTACTTCAAAGTGGATAAAATATGTATAGTAGAAATAATCGGGTGCCCCATGATACTGGATTCACTATTAGTATTAGGCCTAGGTCAATAAAATTTGTGATTTTTTTTGCCTGAAAACATCTTTGTTTTTGACTCCATATTGCTTTTTCATTTCTCTTTTTAGATTACCTGCTAATAAAATGAATTGTTGGGGTGAATATTGGTGTCTCCCCCATGATCTTCAGCAAAATGTTTTAAAAAAAAACATTGTTAAGGACATGCTCAAGTCACTGACCCCTTGAAATACAGAGATGGATAAAGTTGTGAACTCTTCGAGCTATGAAGACGACGGGGAAAGACTGATCTTACTGATCTCCAGCCCTCTGTCTGCCTTCATCATCCTCTCCAACCTCTTCATCATCATCGGAATTGTCTTCAACAGGAAGTTGCACAACACGGCCAACTACTTCTTCCTCAGCCTGCTGTTCGCAGACTTCTTTACAGGGGTGTTCTTGCCGTGTATTCCCCGCATGAGGTATAATAGAAACCTGGGGTATCACTGGTGTCTCCTTGCTTTCATATCTCCAAATTTTTTCTTTCTCTCATTCCTAGCCAACTTGCTGATGGTCCATTATGAGAAGTACATGTGCATTATATACCCCTTGCATTATCGGAGCATTTGGGTCCACCGCTGCGTGCCTTTCACTTTGTTTATGGTGTGGGTGTTGCCACTGACATTTGCCAGTCTGCCCATGCTGGGTTGGAATAACTGGAACGACAGTCAACCCTGCTCCTATAAGCAAGTATTCCCTCATGTCTATATTTATGTGGAGACCTATGGTCTAGTCATCCCTTCCATCCTGGTCATGAGCTTCATTACCATCAAGCTTCTTTCAGTGGCCAGGAGACAGCTAAAGGAGATTAAAAAACTTCACCGGTCGGTCCAACGAGAAGCAGCCACGGAGCTAGAGCACCAGATGGACCTAAGATATGCCAAGTGCATTGCCATCTTCTCTCTGACGTTCCTCATCTGTTGGGTTCCCTACATAGCCGTCCTTCAGGTCTCGGTGTTGGCCCTGGAGAACTATGATATCAGCTGGAAGGTTGTCCTCACGCTCACGTGCGTTGGAAGCGGAAGTGCCACCATCGTCCCTGTGATCCTGGGACTTTGCCACCGCCAGTACACTGAACTCTGGAGGACGCTCTGCAAAAAATACTGCAAATCCTGCTGCAAGCCTAAAGTTAATCACCCAAATGGGCACAATATGGTCGGCAAGGAAGAGACAATTGAAGATGGTTTAACTTCTGTTACATAATTTATTTAGTCCTATATGACTTTCCCATAAAAAAAAATTCTCTGCCCCCCATTTGTAGCACATTGATGATGTAAAGGATTATTTAATAAAGTGGTGTTGGAAAAAAAAAAAATGATGGTAGACACCAGATTTTTTTCTTAATAGCCTTTAAATTATGTTACATTTTTTTCCAGTATGATTAAAGGATACATGTCTATAACATTAAGAAACAAATAACAAATTAACTTATTCTAATAAAGGTAATGTATTAGGGCAGGGTTGTCAAACTCAATGTCATTGCAGGCTGCATCGGCATTATGGTTGTCCTCAAAGGGCCAGTTGTATCTGTAAGACTAGATGTTCAGAGCACCCCCCACCCCCCCTTTACATGAGATATCAATAGTCCCCCACCCTCCCTTACATCACAGTGCACCCCCCTAAAGCCCCTTACACAAAGGCCAAATGCTGGGTGACTTCCACCGGTTCAATAAAAACTGTCTGACCATAGGCGTACAAGGCTATTGCATTAGGGTGTGCACCCCAAAGCTCAAATATACACGCTTGTGTATGTGTGTATGTATATATATATATATATATATATATATATATATATATACACACACTATATTGTCAAAAGTATTGGGATGCCTGCCTTTACACGCACATGAACTTTAATGGTATCCTAGTCTTAGTCCGTAGGGTTCAATATTGAGTTGGCCCCACCCTTTGCAGCTTCAACTCTTCTGGGGAGGAGTGTGTCTATGGGAATGTTTGACCATTCTTCCAGAAGCGCATTTGTGAGGTCAGTAACTGATGTTGGACGAGAAGGCCTGGCTTGCAGTCTCCGCCCTAATTCATCCCAAAGGTGTTCTATCGGGTTCAGGTCAGGACTCTGTGCAGGCCAGTCAAGTTCCTCCACCCCAAACTCGCTCACCCATGTCTTTATGGACCTTGCTTTGTGCTCTGGTGCTCAGTCATGTTGGAACAGGAAGGGGCCGTCCCCAAACTGTTCCCACAAAGTTGGGAGCCTGAAATTGTCCAAAATGTCTTGGTATGCTGACGCCTTAAGAGTGCAGGCCAGTCAAGTTCCTCCACCCCAAACTCGCTCACCCATGTCTTTATGGATCTTGCTTTGTGCACTGGTCCAAATCATTTGGTGAGGGGGGATTATGGTGGGGGGTTGTTTTTCAGGGGTTGGGCTTGGCCCCTTAGTTCCAGTGAAGAAAACTCTTAAGGTGTCAGCATACCAAGACATTTTGGACAATTTCATGCTCCCAACTTTGTGGGAACAGTTTGGGGATGGCCCCTTCCTGTCCCAACATGACTGCACAACAGTGCACAAAGCAAGGTCCATAAAGACATAGACTTAGCAAGGGTGGTGGAAAATTAACTTGAAGTGCAAAAATTCACATTATAATAGCAACTAAAACATATAAAATTAAGTGTAACAATCTAAAAAATACAAATTCCAAAGTGCTATAATGGTGGGAACCTCCCAACTAAAAAGTTGTTGCACTTGAGGTTAATCTGTATGGCAAATATCTATAGGAGGGGTTTCCACCATCCCTGCTAAGTTTAATTTGTTATGTCTTATTTTCAGTTTGATGTGTATTATATGTGAAGTTACATATCATAGAGATGGGTATTGTGGTAATATTGAAGTTTATTGAGATTTCCATACATTGGAGGGTTCTACCATAATTGTTAAGTTATTGATTAGTAAGCTAGTGCTGCACTTTTTTTTTTTCGTGGTGTGGGAACACATAACAGTGCTTAGTGACAGGCCTTTTACTGACACTTTTTTATTTTACCTCCAGTAGTTTATTGTAAATAGTAGTGTGGTGATTACATAATATACTAAAGATTGGCATGTGGCATTATTAAACATTAACAGATTTCAGTTGTGCTCCACCAGGCCAGCCCCCCATGGAAAATGTGCTTGGCTACTGAGTTCATCTCCCCATCCTTGCACTCAGTGCACTGATTGGCAGCACTGTTGGGCAATGATTGGCACTGACTGGCAGCACTGATAGGTGCCACTGATTGGCACTGATAGTCACCACTGATTGACAGCACTGATGGCCACTGATTGGCAGCACTGATGGCCACTGATAGGCAGCACTGATGGGCCCTGATTGGCACTGATAGGTGGCACTGGCAGCACTAATGGCACTGATAGGCTGCACTGATTGCCACTATTAGGCAGCGCTGATTGGCACTGATAGGCAGCACTGATTGGCAGCATTTAGTGACACTGATTGGCAGCACTGATGGGCACTAATTGACAGCACTGATGGGCAATGATAGGTGCCATTGATGGGCATTTATAGGCAGCACTGAAGGGCACTGATTGGCAGCACTGATAGGCACTGATAGGCAACATTGATTGGCACTGACAGGTGGCACTGTTTGGAAGCACTGATTGGCAGCACTGATGGTCACTGATAGGCAGCTCTGATTGGCACTGACAGGTGGCACTGATTGGCAGCACTGATGGTCAATGATAGGCAGCACTGATTGGCACTGACAGGTGGCACTGTTTGGAAGCACTGATTGGCAGCACTGATGGTCACTGATAGGCAGCACTGATTGGCACTGACAGGTGGCAATGATTGAAAGCACTGATTGGCAGCACTGATTGGCACTGATATGTGGCACTGATTGGCACTGATAGGCAGCACTGTTTGGCACTGACAGGTGGCACTGATTGGAAGCACTGATTGGCACTGATAGGTGGCAATGATAGGTGGCACTGATTGGAAGCACTGATGGGCACTGATAGGTGGCATTGGTTGGCACCGATAGGCAACACTGTATGCACTGACAGGTGGCACTGATTGTCACTGACTGGCACTGACAGGTGACACCGATTGGCACTGACAAGCGGTACTGGCACTGATTGGCACTGACAGGTGGCACTGATTGGAAGCAGTGATTGGCACTGACAGGCGACACTGGCACTTACAGGTGGCACTGATTGGAAGCACCGATTGGCACTGACTGACACTCATTGGCACTGACAGGTAGCACTGAGTGGAAGCACTGACTGGCACTCATTGGCACTGACAGGTGGCACTGATTGGAAGCACTGACTGACACTGACAGGTGGCACTGATTGGCACTGACAGGTGGCACTGATTGGAAGCACTGATTGACACTGACAGGCGGCACTGGCACTGATTGGCACTGACAGGCGGCACTGGCACTGACAGGTGGCACTGATAGGCAGCACTGACAGGTGGCACTGGTTAGAAGCACTGACAGAGGAGAGGGGGGTATCACATTGAGCAGATATTGGGGCTTGTAAGAGCCGCTCAGAGTGTGACGCTGTCATGTATTGTAATTGCAAGCTAGGAGAGAGAGGAGCTGTCAGAATTCAGCGGTGATGTCGGAGCTAGGCGGGTAACGCTATCGAACGGCAGCCAATTATTGGGTTGAATGAATGCTGAGACCAGAGGAGGCGGAGACGAGGGGGTGCTGCGGCTGCACAAATAGGAGGAATTCTGTCCTCCTCTCTGTTGCTGATTGCTGGGATGGAGGGAGGGAAATGAAGAGAAGCCTCTCTGCGGCTGCATTGAGAAGCGAAGGATCTGGAGGAGGAGTTCTGTCCTCCTGTCTGCTGCCGACTGCTGAGACAAGGTGGGGCAGAGACCTGGGGACTGCTGCAGCTGCAAGAGAGGTGCGAGGGCCATGTGAAATGGCCTGGTGGGCTGGTGGGTTTGTAGAAAGTATTCTACAAACTCAATTGTCTTCCTGGTCTGAAATTCCATTGATGTACACTACCAAAAGTCACTTTTAATGGCAGCCAACCTACAACAAGGGACTGCATGGCAAAGCAAAATAAATCTAAATTTCAGATTATTACATAAAGTAAACTTTGTGTTAGGTTTACCTATTCTTACCCTGTAACACCACCTTCCGGTGGCCCTTTAAGTGGACTTTAATGTCTGGGAGGTAGAATGGCTTCCGTATCATGTGACTGCTGAGATTGGCTCTCACAGTGGTCACATAACTGGGAGCTCATCCCACTGGTCTCCCATCAGAAGCCTGGACCAAGAGCTGTCAGTGACAAGCTTGGTCAATGTGTTCAGAGTGCTCCCTCAGCACACAATCTGAACACAGATATGCAGCCGCAGGGACTAAAAAAAGCCCACCTTTCTTGAGGTCAGCTAGATGCTAACCCCCTACCCGCTGCCTTCTATTGGCCTTTTTAAAGTAGTTCTATAGGCTAAAATTTTTGTTGCCCTTCAGTATGCAGCCCACCCTAATACAGTTGTGCTCATAAGTTTACATACCCTGGCAGAATTTATGATTTCTTGGCCATTTTTCAGAGAATATAAATAATAACACAAAAACTTTTCTTTCACTGATGGTTAGTGTTTGGCTGAAGCCATTTATTATCAATTAACTGTGTTTACTCTTTTTAAATCATAATGGCAACAGAAACTACCCAAATGACCCTGACCAAAAGCTTACATACCCTGGTGATTTTGGCCTGATAACATGCACACAAGTTCACACAAAGGGGTTTGAATGGCTATTAAAGGTAACCATCCTCACCTGTGATCTGTTTGCTTGTATTTAGTGTGTGTGTATAAAAGGTCAATGAGTTTCTGGACTCCTGACAGACCCTTGTATCTTTCATCCAGTGCTGCACTGACGTTTCTGGATTCCTAGTCATGGGGAAAGCAAAAGATATGTCAAAGGATCTGCGGGAAAATGTAGTTGAACTGTATAAAACAGGAAAGGGATATAAAAAGATATCCAAGGAATTGAGAATGCCAATCAGCAGTGTTCAAACTCTAATCAAGAAGTGGAAAATGAGGGGTTCTGTTGAAACCAAACCACGGTCAGGTAGACCAACTAAAATTTCAGCCACAACTGCCAGGAAAATTGTTCGGGATGTAAAGAAATACCCACAAAAAACTTCAGGTGAAATACAGGACTCTCTGAAAACATGTGGTGTGGCTGTTTCAAGATGCACAATAAGGAGGCACTTGAAGAAAGATGGGCTGCATGGTCGAGTCGCCAGAAGAAAGCCATTACTATGCAAATGCCACAAAGTATCCCGCTTACAATACGCCAAACAGCACAGAGACAAGCCTCAAACCTTCTGGCACAAAGTCATTTGAAGTGATGAGACCAAAATTGAGCTTTTTGGCCACAACTATAAACGCTTCATTTGGAGAGCAGTCAACAAGGCCTATGGTGAAAGGTACACCATTCCTACTGTGAAACACGGAGGTGGATCGCTGATGATTTGGGGATGTGTGAGCTACAAAGGCACAGGAAATTTGGTCAAAATTGATGGCAAGATGAATTCAGTATGTTATCAAAAAATACTGGAGGAACATTTACACTCATCAGCCAGGAAGCTGCGCATGGGACATACTTGGACATTCCAACATGACAATGATCCAAAACACAAGGCCAAGTCGACCTGTCATTGGCTACAGCAGAATAAAGAGAAGATTCTGAGTGGCCATCTCAGTCTCCTGACCTCAATATGATTGAACCACTCTGGGGAGATCTCAAACTTGCAGTTTATGCAAGACAACCCAAGAATTTACAGGAACTGGAGGCTTTTTACCAAGAGGAATGGGCAGCTTTACCATCTGAGAAGATAAAGAGCCTCATCCACAAATACCACAAAAGATTTCAACTTTAGATCAGGGTAATTTGGGTAGTTTCTGTTGTGATTATGATTTAAAAAGAGCAAACACAGTTGCTTGATAATAAATGGCTTCAGTCAAACACTAACCATGAGTGAATGAAAGGTTTTTGTGTTATCATTCATTTTCTCTGAAAAATGGCCAAGAAATCATAAATTCTGTCAGGGTATGTAAAATTATGAGCACAACTGTACTTACCCAAAACCGGTCACAAACCAGCAATGTGCACAAGATCAGCTGCTCTCCCAGTCTCCTCATTGGCTGAGAGACAGCAGTGGGAGCCATTGGCCAGTGAGGTTGGAGCCAGGGGCGGGGCCGAGCCCCGGTCTGTGTGTCTTATGGACACACAGACCGGGGCTCAGGAGCAAACTTGCACGAGAAGAGGCACTTGGAGAAGAGGAGCCAGGAGCACTGGCGGGGGACCCTTGAAGAGGAGGATCAGGGATGCTCTGTTCAAAAACATTACAGAGAGCGGGTAAATATAACATGTTTGTTATTTTTTTTCTTTTTTTTAAATGTACCTTTTATATCACTATCAGTGGGTTACATTACCTGGAGGCAGAGCAGTTTACCGATCATGTGATTACCGTGGCTTTCACAATGGTCACCCTATCCCACCGTTGGAGACAGCTCGGTCAATGTCTGGACTGATCTTGGTGAAGAAAATAGCATACAGGACATATTCTACATACCTCCCAACCATCCCTGAATCGCCGGGACTGTCCCGGAATTTGATCCATGTCCCAGCGTATCAGGGCTGACTCCCAGGACAACTCCGGCATGTGTGGGGCATCTTGGTTCCTACAGGCCGCAGGCCACACTTTGCATGGCAGCCTGCATCTCTCCCCGGCTGCCTCTGACACACAGACAGTACAGAGTGGAATGCACTGAACCCGCCCCCTCCTCCTCCTCCTCCTGTGTTTTCCTGTACACAGAGAAGGAGGCGGGGAGCAACACACCACTCTGCCAGAACAGGGCTGATCTGAGGTCTGTGATGATTTCTATGTACACAAGACTTGCAGAGGAGGGAGGCATGGTCAAGAGGGTGAGGGCGGGAAGGATGGAGCTGGGATGGGATCACAGGGAATGGATAGAGTTGGGATGGGATCAGGGTGGTGGATGAAGCCGGGTATTGGATCAGGGGAATAGATAGAGTTGGTATGGGATCAGGGATGGATAGAGTTGAGATGGGATTGGGGGATGAATAGAGTTGGGATGGGATTGGGGGATGTATAGAGTTGGGATGGGATCGGGGTGGATGGAGCCGGGATGGGATCAGGCAAATGCATAGAGTTGGGAAGGGATGGGATCAGGGAATGGATAGAGTTGGGATGGGATTGGGGGATGGATGGAGCCAGGATGGGATCAGGGGAATGAATAGAGTTGGATGGGATTGGGGGATGGATGGAGCTGGCACGGGATTGGGGGAATGCCTGGAGACAGGGTGGGATCAGGAGTAATGGATGGAGACGCGATGAGATTGGGGGAATGGATGGAGCCGGGATTGGATCAAGGTGGTGGATAGAGCCGGAATAGGATCGGTGGGAATGGATGGAATCGGGGGGGGGAATGGATGGAGCCGAAATGGAATTGGGGTGGTGGATGGAGCTGTATTGGATTGGGAAGAATGGATAGAACCGGGATTAGATCAGGGTGGTGGATGAAGCCAGGATTGGATCCGGGATTGGATGGAGCCAGGATGGGATTGGGAAAATGGATGAAGCTGGAATGGGATTGGGGTGGTGGATGGAGCCAGGATGAGATCAGGGGAATAGATAGAGATGGGATTGGGGGAATGAATGGAGCCGGGATGGGATTGGGGGAATGGATGGAGCCAGGACAGGATCAGAGGGAATAGATAGAGATGGGATGGGATTGGGGGAATGGATGGAGCCAGGACAGGATCAAGGGAATGGATGAAGTTGGGATGGGATCAGGGGAATGGATAGAGCTGGGATGTGATCAGGGGGAATGAATGGAGCTAGAATAGGATCAGGGGAATTGATGGAGCAGGGATGGGATTGGGGGAATAGATAGAGCCGGGATGGGATTGGGGGAATCGATGGAGCCAGGATGGGATCAGGGGAATGGATGGAGTCGGCATGTAATCGGGGGAATGGATGAAGATGGGATGGGATCGGGGGAATGGATGGAGATAGGATGGGATCGGGGGGATGGATGGAGCCGGAATGGAATTGAGGTGGTGGATGGAGCAAGGATTGGATCAGGAGGAATGGATAGAGCTGGGATTGGATCAGGGTGGTGGATGGAGCCGGGATTGGATTGGGGGAATGGATGGAGCCAGGATGGGATCAGGAGAATGGATAAGCCGAGATGGGATCAGGGTGGTGGATGGAGTCAAAATGGGATCAGTGGGGAATTGATAGAGATGGGATGGGATTGGGAGAATGGATGGAGCTGGGATGGGCTCGGGGAAAGGATGGAGCTGGGATGGGATTGGGGGATGGATGGAGCCAGGATGGGATCAGGGTAATGAATAAAGTTGGGATGGGATTTGGGGATGGATGGAGCCTGCACAGGATTGGGGGAATGCCTGGAGACAGGATGGGATCAGGAGGAATGGAAGGAGACGGGATGGGATTGGGGGAATGGATGGAGCCGGGATTGGATCAAGGTGGTGGATAGAGCCGGGATACGATCGGTGGGAATGGATGGGGGAATGGATGGAGCCGAAATGGAATTGGGGTAGTGGATGGAGCTGGTATTCGATCGGGAGGAATGAATAGAGCCGGGATTAGATCAGGGTGGTGAATGGAGCCAGGATTGGATTGGGAGAATAGATGGAGCTGGAATGGGATTGGGGTGGTGGATGGAGCCGGGATGAGATCAGGGGAATGGATAGAGGTGGGATTGGGGGAATGGATGGAGCCGGGATGGGATCGGGGGAATGGATGAGCCATAATGGGAACAGGAGGGTGGATGGAGCCAGGATGGGATCAGAGGGAATGGATAGAGACGGGATAGGATTGGGGGAGTGGATGGAGCCGGGACAGGATCAAGAGAATGGATGGAGTTGGGATGGGATTGGGAAAATTGGATAGAGCTGGGATGTGATCAGGGGGAATGAATTGAGCTGTAATAGGATCAGGGGAATTGATGGAGCAGGGATAGGATTGGGGGAATAGATAGAGCCGGGATGGGATTGGGGGAATGGATGGAGCCGGGATGGGATCAGGGGAATGGATGGCGTCAGAATGGGATCGGGGGAATGGATGGAGATGGGATGGGATTGGGGGAATGGATGGAGATGGGATGGGATTGGGGGGGATGGATTGAGCTGGAATGGAATCGGGGTGGTGGATGGAGCCAGGATTGGATCAGGAGGAATGGATAGAGCCGGGATTGGATCAGGGTGGTGGATGGAGCCGGGATTGGATTGGGGGAATGGATGGAGCCAGGATGGGATCAGGGTAATGAATAGAGTTGGGATGGGATTTGGGGATGGATGGAGCTGGCACAGGATTGGGGGAATGCCTGGAGACAGGATGGGATCAGGAGGAATGGAAGGAGACGGGATGGGATTGGGGGAATGGATGGAGCCGGGATTGGATCAAGGTGGTGGATAGAGCCGGGATACGATCGGTGGGAATGGATGGGGGAATGGATGGAGCCGAAATGGAATTGGGGTGGTGGATGGAGCTGGTATTCGATCGGGAGGAATGAATAGAGCCGGGATTAGATCAGGGTGGTAAATGAAGCCAGGATTGGATTGGGAGAATGGATGGAGCTGGAATGGGATTGGGGTGGTGGATGGAGCCGGGATGAGATCAGGGGAATGGATAGAGATGGGATTGGGGGAATGGATGGAGCCGGGATGGGATCGGGGGAATGGATGAGCCATGATGGGAACAGGAGGGTGGATGGAGCCAGGATGGGATCAGAGGGAATGGATAGAGACGGGATAGGATTGGGGGAGTGGATGGAGCCGGGACAGGATCAAGGGAATGGATGGAGTTGGAATGGGATTGGGAGAATGGATAGGGCTGGGATATGATCAGGGGGAATGAATTGAGCTGGAATAGGATCAGGGGAATTGATGGAGCAGGGATGGGATTGGGGGAATAGATAGAGCCGGGATGGGATTGGGGGAATGGATGGAGCCGGGATGGGATCAGGGGAATGGATGGAGTCAGAATGGGATCGGGGGAATAGATGGAGATGGGATGGGATTGGGGGAATGGATGGAGATGGGATGGGATTGGGGGGGATGGATTGAGCCGGAATGGAATCGGGGTGGTAGATGGAGCCAGGATTGGATCAGGAGGAATGGATAGAGCCGGGATTGAATCAGGGTGGTGGATGGAGCCGGGATTGGATTGGGGGAATGGATGGAGCCAGGATGGGATCAGGAGAATGGATGAGCCGAGATGGGATCAGGGTGGTGGATGGAGTCAGGATGGGATCAGTGGGGAATTGATAGAGATGGGATGGGATTGGGGGAATGGATGGAGAAGGGATGGGATTGGGGGGCATGGATTGACCCGGAATGGAATCGGGGTGGTGGATGGAGCCAGGATTGGATCAGGAGGAGTGGATGGATTGAGCCGGAATGGAATCGGGGAGGTGGATGGAGCCAGGATTGGATCAGGAGGAATGGATAGAGCCGGGATTGGATCAGGGTGGTGGATGGAGCCGGGATTGGATTGGGGGAATGGATGGAGCCAGGATGGGATCAGGAGAATGAATGAGCCGAGATGGGATCAGGGTGGTGGATGGAGTCAGGATGGGATCAGTGGGGAATTGATAGAGATGGGATGGGATTGGGGGAATGGATGGAGCCGGGATGGGATTGGGGGAATGGATGGAGCCAGAATGGGATCAGGGGTAATGGATGGAGTTGGGATGGGATCGGGAATGAATGGAGCCGGGATGGGATCGGGGAAATGGATAAGCCGAGATGGGATCAGGGTGTTGGATGGAGCCGAAATGGGATCGGGGGAATGGATAGAGGCTGGATGGGATTGGGGGAATGGATGGAGCTGAAATGGGATCAGGGGGAATGAATGGACCCGGGATGGGATCAGGGATTGGATGGAGCCGGGATGGAATCGGAGGAATGAATGGAGCTGGAATGGGATTGGGAGAAAGGATGGAGCCGGGATGGGATCAGGGGAATGGATGGAGCCGGGATGGGATTGGGGGAATGGATGGAGCCGGAATAGGATCAGGGGGAATGGATGGAGCCAGGATGGGATTGAGGGAATGGATGGAGCTGGAATGGGATCAGGGGGAATTGATGGAGCTGGGATGAGATTGGGGAATGGGTTTGTTTAACCACATCCCTTAAGCCCGAGGTATGATTTTATTATCTGATTGATTAATGTTCATGCCCAAGAGGCACACAGGGAAATCCATGTGTGGAGAATATCCGCTTTAATGTCCTGATCACTGTGTTACTGTTTGGGAGGACATCAAATTCCCACCAGCCAGAATACAAATCTACGAAGACCAGGTAATCCTTGTTTGACCAATCAAATATGTCAGCTGCTGTGATAGAAGGTATTTGGTGACGAGTTAAAGGTTCTCTCATCTGGTGCTGTCGTAGAGCATTGCACGGGGCACATCTGGAAACTTCTCTTTCAATGTTAGTGTATGTAGTGGGCCAAACATGGTTTCATGTGCCCTTCGCTTAGTGGAATGAATGTCAGGATGACCTCGATGGAGATGTGTCAAGTAGTGTTTTTGAAGAGAGTGAGGGAATACATATCTCTGACCATGCAGGATTGATCCATCATTCACTGTCAATTCATCCCTCATAGAGTAGAATGGTCGGATATCATGTGGGATTTACTTAAAGGAGCCAGGCCACCCATTGGAAATGATGTCCATGAGGCGCTGACAGGTGGCATCTGTCTGTGTTTCTTGATTTAGTTCCTGAATCCTTCTGTATGGCAACACCCCATCCAGAGCCAACACATCATAATCCTCAATAGCTCCAGAGTTATCAGAAGTGGGGAGGTGTGCACGTGAAAGAGTATCCGCAACAAACAGTTCACGGCCTCATTTATGGATTACATTAAGGTGGTAGCGTTGAAGCTTTAGCATCATTCACTTGATGCGGGCAGATGCTGGGTGCAGGGGTTTTCTCAGTATGGTTATGAGTGGCTGATAATCCGTCTCCATGGTCACAGGGCGGCCATAGATATATTTATTGAATTTAACACAGGCAAATACTAGACCCAATAATTCAATTTGTGCATAGCGTGCTTCAGTCTCAGTGAGGGCTCTTGTTGCAAAAGCCACATGCCTCTTCTCTTGAAGACAGATTGCGCCAAGACAATGCTGGGAAGCATCAGCAGACAATACCACCGGCTTATGCACATCAAAATACTGTAGGACAGTATTGTGCTTTCAATGTATCCACAGCAACAGCATGTTATTCAGTCAAACACCAGTTGGCATCTTGGTGCAGAAGCTGACAGAGTGGAGATGTCATCTTACTGTAGTGATGAATGAACTTTGAGAGATAATTGGTCATGCCAAGAAAACTTTTCAATACATGTTTGTCTTCTGATGGATGGCTTTGGTTTTTTCTGGGTCAGGCTTGACATCTTTATCTGTGAGAAGGTGTCCAACATATGGCACCTCTGAAAATCTGAAGTGGCATTTGGTAGGGTCGAGCTGCATATTGATGGCTCTGACATGGTCTAGTATGCATTTAAGTCGTTTGTCATATTCTTCAACAGAGGATCCCCAAATCAAGATATCATTCATGACTATTTCACATGGCTGTCCAGCAAAGAGCTGTTCCATACATCTCTGAAAGACTTTGCTTCCATTTGAAATTCCATATGGCATCTGTAAGCATTTGTATCTCCCATATGAGGTCATAAATGTTGTGAGTAATGATGATTCCTCATCTAGAGAGATTTGCCAGAAACCACATTTTGCATCAAGAATGTTGAAGACCTTTGCCTGTGGCATGTCAGCGATCACTTGCTCTACAGTTTTCAATGGGTGATAAGGCCTCAGGAGAGCCTTATTGAGGTGCACAGGATCAATGCATATGCGGACAGTGCCATCTTTATTGACTAATGCTGCCATGGCAGACACCCAGGGGGTAGCCTCCTGCACTGGTGCAATGATGCCCAGTCTAGTCATCCTTTCCAACTCTTGCAAGACTTTGTAGTCCTTTTAGGGGCACACGCGGTAGGCTGTACTGTTTCTAAGCGCATATGATACATGACTAAAAGCTTACCAACAGTGTCAGTTCAAAAAAAGTACTCATAAGCGGTCATCTTAGCAGCCTGTTGTTGTACTGCATGTACTTCTGGACTGAGTTGTATTAGATTTAAGCGCATGCTCTCTGGTAAGCCAAGCAGGCTCTTAACATTTCTATCCACAATGTGGAATAGCAGCTTGTCCCCTGATAGATCCAAGGTAGAAGTGCCCAGTGTCTAAATTGTTTGACCGCCATAAGCTATCAGGTTTACTTTAGTCGACTTATCAATTTCAGCTTTGGGGTCAATGTTGTGCAATGTGGATAAGGACATGACATTGCATTTGACACCAGTGTCAAGTTTCTGTTCTTATCCAGAGGAGGAACTGTGTTACTCCGGGGAGTGGGGAGGACACATGCAAATCCAATGGTGTCTTTGGACCTGGAAGGGTGGTTCGGCAGTGCCGGTGTCTGGACGCCCACCGAGATGTCAACGGGGCCGTGTCTGAGCCATCTGGAAGGGTTCTCCTGGTGAGGATGGGTGCTGCATCTGGGTCTGATCCAGAGGGTCGGGTCCCTGGCCTTCTGGCCTAGATTGGGGTAGCTCTAGCTCCGGTCAGTTTTTCGGGAGAGAACACCGGCTCCTCTCTAGCTGAGGGGGAGGAGCTGTTAGTATTCCCCAAATGTAAATAGGTAGGAGTGATGGGAACGACAGTGGGGCCTGATGGCAAGGGCTCTCACCAAGCTTCCTGAACTTCAGACCTTCCTGGCTGGGGTGGGGGCTGCTGTGGTCTGGGTTGTTGGTCAGGGTTGGTCCGAAAGCCTATGGTGTATGTGCCCCTGGAGTGGCAGTCCACGGGTGCCATAAAATCACAGTGAGGGTCACTTTGATTTGTGGAACCACGATCACTGCACCATTACTTACTGCTTTTTTTGCACATGCCTTCTGGGCCGGGCCTTTTGGCTGGGACCGGAGAAATTTTTTAAAATTCCTGGCCAGAGGGCCTGGCCATTGTATTGCACAATGGCCACCTTTTCACTCTCCTCTACTTCATTCTCCCCCACTTTCTTTTTATTCATTTCCCTTTGTGTGTCACGTTTTTGTATTTTTTTTGTTTGTACACAGTTTTGCACTGTGTGACTGGTAGGGTTGCAGGTCTTCGGGCCTGCCCTGAAAGTCTTGGGAGGGGGTGGACATGGCCTTCTGGCTTGGTTAGCCCTCTCTCATGGGGTCTCCCTTTGGGGGAGCCCCACCGAGTACTTGGGGGGGGGGGTCTGTTTCGGCAGTCCCTCCAGAGAAAGGGGTTTGTCTGGTTTCAGCCAGATGGACCAAGTGTAAGTACCCTTGTCCCCGTCAGGAGCCTAACGCCCCGGGGGATTCAGGGCAAGGCCCTCTGATTTTAGAGGGCTTGTGTACCCGTTGCACTTTTTTGTGTTTCACTCTTTATGTGTGTGCACATTTTTTTGCCACCGGGGAAGTTTTTGAGTGTGTTTCACACGCCATGGGCTTTAAAAAAAAAAAAAAAAATTCAACTTGACATATTTGTTGCATGCTGTTGAGAGGGTGGTGAATATTTCTCCCTTTATTTGCAATCTGGTCCACACTTTCACAATGAAAACAATTTTGGTGATCATCGCTTTCCACTTCATTAATTCTGTGCACATTTTGTTGTTTAGGATGACTAGATGGTGTCATTCACGCACCTCTATTTTGAGGCTTGAACCTACAACATTTTGCAAAATGATTCCAATTGTTGAATAAGTTACAGCATTTGTTGATAGCCGGACACTTGTTGCGTGTTCACTACCACAGTTGCTGCATTGCCTTTTGTTCTGTTGCACCACAAACACTTCCGCCTCTCTTTTTCATTCCTTAGTGGCCCTTTCAGAATGTTCAAACAACATACATATTCTTATGGCTGTTTCCAGTGTTAAATCTTTCTCCCTGAACAAATGAACATGAACTGCAGAACTGCATTATTGTAGATCCCACATACAATCCTCTCACGTATCTGTTCATCTGTTGGTGCACCAAAATAAAAATTTTTTAGCCAGCGGTCTCAGTGTGGCTGCATAGGATTGTATTCCTTCATGGGGTTTCTGAGCCATCATGTTAAATGCATGTTTGTCTATTATCACATTACGTTGCGGTAAGCATATCTCATCAAATTTCTTGATTAAGACATCAGGGTCCTCTCTGTCCTCATTGTAACGAAACGTCCCACAGTCCGCTTGAGGGCTTTCGTCATATACCGCTTCCTCCAGTCTGAATATAGATATCGGATATTCCAACCGCTGACAACCAAGAGCTAGACAGTACTACCCACAGAGATATTCAAACTTCTCATCAGTAGATTGTCCAATCAGCAGGGGATTCTGGACTCAGGCCAGTCATGTTCCTCCACCCCCAAACTCGCTCATCCATGTCTTTATGGACCTTGCTTTGTGCACTGGTCCAAATCATTTGATAGAGGGGGGATTATGGTGTGGGGTTATTTTTCAGGGGTTGGGCTTGGCCCCTTAGTTCCAGTGAAGGGAACTCTTAAGGCATCAGCATACCAAGACATTTTGGACAATTTCATATCCCCAACTTTGTGGGAACAGTTTGGGGATGGCCTCTTCCTGTTCCAACATGACCGCACACCAGTGCACAAAGCAAGGTCCATAAAGACATGGATGAGCGAGTTTGGGGTGGAGGAACGTGACTGGCCTGCACAGAGTCTTAAACTCAACCCAATAGAACACCTTTGGGATGAATTAGAGGGGAGACTGCGAGCCAGGCCTTCTCGTCCAACATCAGTGCCTGACCTCACAAATGCGCTTCTGGAAGAATGGTCAAACACTCCCATAGACACACTCCTAAACCTTGTGGACGGCCTTCCCAGAAGAGTTGAAGCTGTTATAGCTGCAAAGGGTGGGCCAACTCAATATTGAACCCTACAGACTAATGCCGCGTACACACGGTTGGACTTTTCGGCTACAAAAGTCCGACAGCCCGTCCGACAGACTTTCGACAGACTTTTGGCGGACTTGCGGCGGACTTTCTAACGAACGGACTTAACTACATACGATCACACAAAAGTCCGACGGATTCGTACGTGATGACGTACACCGGACTAAAATGAGGAAGTTGATAGCCAGTAGCCAATAGCTGCCCTAGCGTGGGTTTTTGTCTGTCGGACTAGCATACAGACGAGCGGATTTCTGGGTCCGGCGGAGTTACGATGTAAAGATTTGAAGCATGTTCCAAATCTAAAGTCTGTCAGATTTGCGACTGGAAAAGTCCGCTGAAGGTCCGGTGAAGCCCACACACTATCAGATTGTCCGCCAGATTTGGTCCGTCGGCGTCCGTCGGACCAGTACGGTCGAAAAGTCCGACCGTGTGTACGCGGCATAAGACTGGGATGCCATTAAAGTTCATGTGCGTGTAAAGGCAGGCGTCCCAATACTTTTGACAATATAATGTATATACATATATATATATATATATATATATATATATATAAATATATATATATATATATATATATATATATATATATATATATATATATACACACACACACACAGAAACACACACTTTTATTGCAGAGCCAAGGAAGTGAAAGAGAAGTATAGTAGCACTTCATTAATGGCAGAACTGGTCAGAGGGAGATATTTCCCATCTCCCCACTAGCAAACAGACCAATAATTCTAATGCACACGGGGTGATTAGGGTGTGCCCAGGCACATCCGGCACACCCCCTGTGCACACCGCCTATGGTTGGGAGGTATGATTTTGGCCTAGGCCAGAAACCAGGATGTAACTGAAGAAATGTTAAAACAAAAAAAAAAAGTTTATTATAAGTAAATACAATGTACCTTCCTATTGATTTACTAATGCTAGTAGCATAAGCATTAACCATAGTTCATGCTAAATGAAAGAGTTTATTTCTGCTTTAAGTAATGGCAAAGTGACTGGCATGCAAACAGTCCCATAGCAGAAAAATAAAAATAGTTCTGGTCTATAGTGTACATTCAAGTGTGAAAGCGGAAGTGGATAAACTGCGAACCCATACTGATAACAGTCTTTACAATGACCTCAGCACATAATCGAAAAGAGAAGAAAAGTAAGTTCCCCTAAATAAGTCAGTGTGCCTTTGTAATATATTTGGAGATAGGCGTCTCTCTATCTGGTGGAATAGAAGGCAGAGCAGAGAAAACATAGCGGTCTGTGCCAGGGTTCACAGCCAGTCATCCTTCCTGTATCGACCACAAAAAATGAAAATATAATTCAGAAGAATTGGTGACTGTACTTCGTTTTTTTATACAGCTCCTGTGTATATTATTGGGCCTGTGTGCAGAATCTAAGTCCCCGTGTGTTATATACTAATCTCCAATCCATGACAGTAAAAATGAGACGGGGAAGTGATTGTATACAAGTGAAATAAAAAGGAATGCCCCACTAAAATACTCAAAACAGCAATATACAAATTACACACCTGAATGCTGCACTCTGTATGCAGTGCACCCTAAACTCTGCACCCTGTATGCAGTGCACCACTGAACTCTGCACTATGTATGCAGTGCACCACTGAACTCTGCACTATGTATGCAGTGCACCCCTAAACTCTGCACCCTGTATGCAGTGCACCACTGAACTCTGCACTATGTATGCAGTGCACCACTGAACTCTGCACTATGTATGCAGTGCACCCCTAAACTCTGCACCCTGTATGCAGTGCATCACTGAACTCTGCACTATGTATGCAGTGCACCCCTAAACTCTGCACCCTGTATGCAGTGCATCACTGAACTCTGCACTATGTATGCAGTGCATCACTGAACTCTGCACTATGTATGCAGTGCACCCCTAAACTCTGCACTCTGTATGCAGTGCACCACTGAACTCTGCACTATGTAAGTAACGCATACCCGAACTCTGCATGTAGTGCACCCCTAAACTTTGCACTCTGTATGCAGCGCACTCCTGAACTCTGCTTTATGTAAGTAACTCAGCCCCGAACTTTGCACATAGTGCACCCCTAAACTCTACACTCTGTGAGAACCCCTCCAAACTCTACACTCTGTACGTAATGCAATCCTGGTATTTAAATGCCCCTTTAAGACTCTCTGACTGTTAATGAAATTTGACTACACCTACTATTGATGTGGTTTGGAGGGTGTGTGTGTGTGTGTGTGTGTGTGTGTGTGTGGGGGGGGGGGGGGGGTCATAGTTGAGTTACAGCACCTATTTTCTGAGAAAAAAAAAGCCCTGGCCAGATTTCTATGTTTCCTTCTTTAGTCAGGAGTGCAAAGCCCATGGTGACATCATCAACAACCACTGGATAAAGACGCCAGCCAACACACCCCACAATTTTATTGAGCTCAAATTGCAGAAACCGTATACAAATAAGCAATGTCAATAAGAAATACCACCGACGTTTCAGGGCCACGAAGGTCCTGCTAAGTAATTTGGTTGGATGGAGCTGCTTTTTAGGATTTTGGTATTCTAAAGCATAAAAAATGTAGTGATTAAACAATGAAGCCATATTTTCATAGTTGGGTTGATTGTTAGGAGACATGCCAGGACTATGGGTCAGTTACCACAAAACTGAGATGGGGCTGGTGTGCCGGGGTCATCACCATCTGGTTCTGTCTGGGACTCAGGCAGTGCGATGGGACCAGAGAACTCTGATAACCTTCTGTGCTTGTTGGGCAATGTGGGAAGCTCTTCTCTCCGCTCTTATCTTTTAAATCTTATCAAGGATTGCCATCTTATCTGTGCGCTCTTATCACTGATCACTATTAGTCTAAGTGGCTCTGCTGGCCGGGAACATATGGTCTATAATGGGTCCAAACATGGCTCACTTCCGCATTGGGCATATTCTGAATACGTTTGTTACCAAGTGCAGTGCTGGAACAAGGTCATCCACTGCCCAGGGCAAAAATTGGCAAATTGTGCCCCCCCCCCCAGCCCCTGCCTATCAGACACCCCAACCCACCCCTATTGGGTGGAGGAAGGGATGGGGCAAAAAGCAGTGCATGCCAAAAGTTTTGTAATGTTTGTGGCATGCAATGAAACAGTACCAATGTTTGTGGTACACTGCAGCAAACTAAAAAGTTTAAGATCGCTGCACAAATATTGGGCAAATTAAAAAATGTCCCTGGGTTGGTGGTGTCATCGAAAGCAAAAAAGGGGTCACTGAAATGAAAAAGTGTCCCTGCATCAGTGGTGTCACTGGAAGGAAAAAATGTCCCTGCCTGGTTGGTGTAACTGGAAGGAGAAAATGTCCCTGAGTCGGTGGTGCCACTAGAAGCAAAAAATGTCCCTGAGTCGGTGGTGCCACTAGAAGCAAAAAATGTCCCTGAGTCGGTGGTGCCACTGGTAAGAAAAATGTCCCTGAGTCGGTGGTGCCACTGGTAAGAAAAATGTCCCTGAGTCGGTGGTGCCACTGGTAAGAAAAATGTCCCTGCTTCGGTTGTGTCACTAGAAGGAGGAAATGTCCTTGCATCAGTGGTGCCGCTAGAAAAAATGTCCCTGCATCAGGAGTGTCAATGAAATGAAATAGTATTCCTCGGTCAAGGGTGTCACTTGAAGAAATAAATGTCCCTGCATTGGTGGTGTCACTGGAAGGATAAAATGTCCCTGCATCAGGGTTTTCACTGAAATGAAAAAATGTCCCTAGGTGGGTGGTCTCACTGATAGGAAAAAATGTCCCTGAGTCAGTGGTGTCACTGAAGGGAAAAATGACCCTGTGTTGGTGGTGTCTTTGGAAAGAAAACAATGTCTGAGTTGGCGGTATCACTAGAAGAACACAGCTCCTTCCCCCACCCCCACCTCCCCAGTACAGAGCTCTTTTCTCAAACCCCCCCCACCACCACCACCACCAACTACAAAGCTCATTACTAGGGATGAGTTTAGGCATGTTCGGAGACAAGTTGGAACCTAAATATACACTATTCTATCAAAAGTATTGGGACGCCTGCCTTTACACACACATGAACTTTAATGGCATCCCAGTCTTATGCCCCGTACACACGGTCGGACTTTCCGATGGAAAATGTCCGATCGGAGCGTGTTGTCGGAAATTCCGACCGTGTGTGGGCTCCATCGGACATTTTCCATCGGATTTTCCGACACACAAAGTTGGAGAGCAGGAGATAAAATTTTCCGACAACAAAATCCGTTGTCGGAATTTCCGATCGCGTGTACACAAATCTGACGGACAAAGTGCCACGCTTGCTCAGAATAAATAAAGAGATCAAAGCTATTGGCCACTGCCCCGTTTATAGTCCCGACGTACATGGTTTACGTCACCGCGTTTAGAACGATCGGATTTTCCGACAACTTTGTGTGACCGTGTGTATGCAAGACAAGTTTGAGCCAACATCCGTCGGAAAAAATCCTAGGATTTTGTTGTCGGAATGTCCGAACAAAGTCCGACCGTGTGTACGCCCTATAAGTCCGTAGGGTTCAATATTGAGTTGGCCCGCCCTGTTCAGCTATAACAGCTTCAACTCTTCTGGGAAGGCTGTTATTTTTCTGGGGTTGGGCTTGGCCCCTTAGTTCCAGTGAAGGGAACTCTTAAGGTGTCAGCATACCAAGACATTTTGGACAATTTCATGCTCCCAACTTTGTGGGAACAGTTTGGGGGATGGCCCCTTCCTGTTCCAACATGACTGCGCACCAGTGCACAAAGCAAGGTCCATGTGACGGACTCCAGACACCCTGTTGGGTATTTCTGCCAAGAAGTTGCTTCCCAAGTCATGGAATACGAGGCCAATGGATCTGGCTATAGTAACCCCAAGAACCAGACAACACCAGTCTTGGAGTACACCAGAAATAGAACTCTTTATTAGAACACGAATACAGGCTTTTAAACACTTGAGTAGGAGGTTCTTCCCTCCTGATCATATTACTCTAACAATACAACTGTAACCAGAAACATAAATTAACATGAGATAATTAACTACTCGTTTAACATGACTAGGTGATTTAGAGATTTGACCTTTCAGGTCAGCCTTGTCGTCTCCTAGCTCACTAACTACAATACACATTATCATAAATATCATCACAGAACTCCTTCACGGAAGAGTTAGCACAAATACCAATGGGTGAAAGACCCTTAGAAGACACAATAGACTTATTTACAATAAACACATTATAGCAGACAACCCCAGACAGGTGGCTGGAGTTGATGACATCAGCATCTGCTATGAGTCCCAACAGTGTGCAGCAGTCACTATTTCCAATATGGCATATATGCCCTATACAGGGTTCCCAGAGTCTGTGTGTCTTGGGGAGACATGGACTTGAATCCAAAGTAACGTTACCCCGAGGGTCCCCAGGCATACACCTCACAAAGAGTAGTGTTCCCCTTAAATCCAGGGCCCATAATCAGTAGGCAAGAGGCTAGCATTCAGTCCTATCCAAAAGCCTCTGTCCCGGGTGAGTCTATCACAGTCCATAAAGACATGGATGAGCAAGTTTGGGGTAGAGGAACTTGACTGTCCTGACACCAACCCGACAGAACACCTTTGGGATGAATTAGAGCGGAGACTGCGAGCCAGGCCTTCTCATCCAACATCAGTGCCTGACCTCACAAATGCGCTTCTAGAAGAATAATCAAACATTCCCATAGACACACTCCTAAACCTTGTGGACGGCCTTCCCAGAAGAGTTAAGGCTGTTATAGCTGCAAAGGGTGGAGCCAACTCAATATTGAACCCTACGGACTAAGACTGGGATGCCATTAAATTTCCCGTGCGTGTAAAGGCAGGTGTCCCAATACTTTTGGTAATATATGTGTAAAAGGAGCCGCGCTACATATAAACATAAACTCTAAACACATAAATAAGTCCAATATTAACCAATCAGTGCCAGTTCCATAAACAATCCAGTGTCAACGTTGACTTTTAGTCCAAAGAAGTGTCCATAAATAATGCTGGGCTCCACTATTACTTATTATTGCTTTCACAAACCACTCCAAACACGTGATGTGCTCTTCCCACCACCATGCGGGTATACACTCACCAGACCACCAAGACCCCAAGGGGTCTGTATCGCTTAATGGGTTTCCTTTAATGGTGATGGGTTTGACAATGTATGTTCCTAGGGGGATGCCGTTCCTCTGCAGAGTATCAAAAAGCCACAAAAGAAACCGTCATTGCGCATTATGTGTAACAAAGCTAAAATCTTTAGGTTAAAAACAAAATGGTTGGTAGCACTCGCATTTTATGGCGCCCTCAATACCGGCACCTAGTTTATCCAGCGATCAAACACTGCAATGTGCTCCGCCGCCCGTTCTCGCAGTCCGGGCCGGCATCAGAACCTGCGTGAGCTATCCCACTGGGAAGCTGTCAAAGGCAACAGCCAATCATAGGGTTGGCACTGCAGTATTGCCCACCCTGCAACTACACTTTTACACACCACTTGCATACGTGCGGCGGGACGGGGAATGCCTCCGTCACCTATGATTGGCTGTCGGCTTTGACAACTTCCCGGCGGGCATAGGCGCGTGCCTGGGCACACCCTAATCCCCTTGTGTGGTGCTGATCCCCCCCCACCCCCCGTTTAGACCCCTAATATTTCACCAAAGACCCCTAACGGGGCATATCTAAAAAAAACTGTAATAAAATAATTAAAAAAAAAACAAAAAAAACTACTGACACCATCCACTGCCCTACTGACACTGTCCATTGCTTTACTGACATTGTCAGTATATACTGTATACAGTTGCACACACACGCATGTGTCTGAGCTTTGGGGTGCACATCCTAATGCAATAAGCTGTGCACACCTATGCCGGAAGGATAGCTCAGGCAGGTTCAGATTCGTGTTCAAACACATTTGATCTTATCACTACTCACCCCCCGAATAAGAAGCTCCCACTCAACCTGTAATCATTTTCAGTTCATAGATTTCCCCCCAGGAGTACTTTTTTAATGCCACTAGATGTCCTCCGTCTTATGATCAGCATCATTAAATCCACTTCCCCAGAGCCAGCCTGTGACTGGACAGTGACAGGAGAAGCAGCACAGTGATGAGCTGATCTCCCCATCGCTCTGATCTCTCCTCCTATCAGCATAGGTGTGCACAGCCTATTGCATTAGGGTGTGCACCTTTAAGCTCAAACACGTGCGTGTGTATATACATTGACGGTGTCAATAGAGCAGTGGACGGTTTATTTTATTACTTTTGAGAATTGTATTTTTTTATTATTTTTTTAGAATTTTGTTTTTTTTATTATTTAAAACACAAAATATATATATATAAGCCCCGTTAGGGGGCTTTGCCGAAATATCAGCGGTTTAAACAGCAGGAATCTGTGCCACACAGGGTGATTAGGGTGTGCCCAGGCACACTTGGCACACCCTGTGCGCACGCCTATGCCTATCAGCATGTTTCTTGTCAGCCGAATAACCACTTCAGCCCCGGCAGGTTTTAACCTTGCATTTTTTGCGATACGGCACTGCGTTATTTTAACTGACAAACGCACGGTCGTGCGGCGCTGTGCCCAAATAAAATTGATGTTCTTTTTTCCCCCACAAATAGAGCCTTTCTTTTGGTGGTATTTGATCCCCTCGGTGGTTTTTATTTTTTTTTTATTTTCACACTCAAAGTTTATTGAAAGCCTATATAGCATACAAGTGACTTATAACCATCGTCAATTTATACATAAAGAAATCTATGTCGGCGAACAGTTTTTTTTTGTTTTTTTTTGCGCTATAAACAAAAAAAGACAATATTTTTTACTTTCTGCTACAAAACATACCCAATAAAAAAAGGTAAAAAATCTAATTTCTTCATCAATTTAGGTCAATATGTATTCTTCTACATATCTTTGGTAAAAAAAAAAATCCCAATAAGTGTATATTGATTGGTTTGCGCAAAAGTTATCACGTCTACAAACTATGGGATAGTTTTATGGAATTTTTATTTATTTTTTTATTTTTTTACTAGTAAAGGCGGCGATCAGCAATTTTTAGCGGGACCGCGACATTGCTGCGGACAAATCAGACACGAAGTGACAATTTTTACACTTTTTGGGGACCAGTGACACCAATACAGTAATCAATGCTAAAAAAATATGCACTGTTACTGTACTAATGACACTGACTGGGAAGGGGTTAACATCAGGGGCAATCAAAGGATTAAATATGTTCCCTATGAGTGCTTTCTAACTGTGGGGGAGGTGCTTTCAATAAAGGAAAACAGGGATTTGTGTTTCTGCTTAGCAGAAACACGAGATCTCGGTGAGTTTGGCAGTCGATGTGACGCACACGTACCAGGGGAGGGGCCTGATGGCGGCGCCAAGGAAGATGCGAACGGCTGCGAACGGCAGCTGCTCACGAGACGAGGAACCGACAACCCCGCCGGAGCCGTAAGTAGGTCAGCGGCTGCGGCTCCTGGCAGTAGATCCCGGGTCGCCAGGACGCACGGGGCGGGCTCTCCTTCCCGCTCCCCATTCACCATACCGGACCTGCTCTGGGTCTGAGTCGCCCTCCACGATCGTCCCCGGGCCGCCCCCCCCCACCCGCCTTTAAGCCTCTCTGTCTCCCCTGTGACTCTTCCGGATTGCTGACAGGCCGGCAGCACATTAGTCTCACTGCATCCCAGAAGCAGGGCGAGCTACAGCAGCCCGTGAGAGGGTAACCTCACAATCCTCCGGCTATACCAGGGCTCTGCCTGAGTTGGAGACGGGTTGAATAGCCTCAGTGGGAATCCAGCCTACGAAGCGGACTGGAGCTGTGCCATCAACGAGACCCCGGATAGAACCCCTGTGAAGACATTTTAGGTCTCCGAGGTAACGCGTTGATAACTGTGGATTGAGAGCAGGTTCATTAAAAGAAAAGTAATGTCCGTAGTTACCATTACAAATATGTGTGAAGTGCTGTTCGGTTGCTGCATAGATCAATGCCTTAAAAGGTTTATGGAGGAGGTGGCTCACTGTGTTCGAGCTATTATCCGATAGCACTGCTGAACGCTGATATCAAATTATACGCCAAGGTATTAGCCAGTAGATTAAAGGACAAAATGTCATATTGGATCCACAAAGATCAGACGGGTTTTGTGCCTGGGAGAGAGGGGAGGGACAATGGAGTCAGGTTGCTCCTGGTTATGGATGCGATGAAAGCAAATGGGACCCCCAGTCTGCTTCTGTCGATTGATGCTGAGAAAGCCTTCGACAGAGTAGACTGGGGATTCATGCTGAGGACGTTGGGGGCAGTCGGTTTGGGTGGTTCTACGCTGAACTGGATTAATGCACTGTATAAATCTTCCTCTGCATTTGTTAGAGTAAATGGGACACCGTCGGCGGAGTTTAAAATGGAAAACGGGACCAGGCAGGGGTGTCCTTTGTCCCCCCTCCTGTTTGTCCTGACCCTGGAACCTCTACTGGCCTTGATCCGTAAGAACCCGGACATAGGCGGTTGCGTAGTGGGGAGTGACGAACACAAGCTTTCGGCTTTTGCTGACGATATATTGTTCTACATTGTCAAGCCGAGAATCTCGATCCCCAATTTACTTGCTACCCTAAGGAGATACGGTGAGCTATCAAATTATAGGGTTAACCTTAGTAAGTCAGTAGTTTTAAATATCAACGTTGATAGACAAGAAGTAATTAAACTTAAGGAAATATTCCATTTTCCGTGGAGGAAAAAAATTTGTTATCTGGGAGTTACTTTAGCAAATTCCCAAAGGAAAATGTATCTCTTAAACTTTATCCCACTCCTTGACGAGATCCAGCAGGAAACTAAAAAAAGTATGCATCTACCGATCTCATGGATCGGTCGAGTAAATACGGTTAAAATGACTCTGGCCCCGAAGATCCTGTATAAAATGCAGCTACTCCCAATCCCATTAGCGCAGACCTTTTTCAGGGTTTTAAACAATATTATCTCTAGATTTATATGGAAAAATAAGAAGCCACGGATTGCTTTCAAAGTCCTGACCAGGGGTAAAGCACAGGGTGGTCTGGCTCTTCCAGACTTTAAAAAATATCACAGAGCGATAGTATTATCACGGGTGATAGATTGGGGAAAGGAATCGATACATAAAAGATGGGTAAATTTAGAAAAAGATTTGAGTAATGCAAAATTACACCAATTAATTTGGAATCCCCCACACTTTAGGAAGTTAGGCCCCAAGGCACACAATATAACAAGATACACTTTGAAGTTATGGGATCAGTTACACCAGTTACACCGTGACCCCTTGATAAAATTTCCCAAGTTGTGGGGACCCCTAACGGTAAAATTATTTTCGTTGGTCATTTCATTGCTGTAATTTTGCGACTGTTATGAATCGAAATATAAATATCTGATATGCAGGATGTATTTTCATTCCTACAAATCTAACATCTTAAAGCATAGTGATTAATCACAAAAACAATCTGTAATATACAGCGCAAAATATTTATTTAACATATAAGTTACAAGTGGATAAAATGCCCCACCGAGAGACAGGGTAAGTGCCGGGCAGATGGCGGGCGGGCGGCGAGGCACAGTGGGAGCATTGATATGGCACGGGGGCAGCATTTGATAGTACAGTGGGAGCATTTCATATGGCACAGTGACTGCATTTGATGGGCACAGTGGCTGCGTTTGATGGGCAAAGTGGCTGCGTTTGATGGGCACAGTGGCTGCGTTTGATGGCACAAAGGCGGCAATTGATGGGCACAGTGGCGGCGCTTGATGGCACAGTGGCTGCGTTTGATGGGCAAAGTGGCTGTGTTTGATGGGCACAGTGACTGCGTTTGATGGGCACAGTGGCTGCGTTTGATGGCACAAAGGCGGCAATTGATGGGCACAGTGGCGGCGCTTGATGGCACAGTGGCTGCGTTTGATGGCACAGTGGCGGCATTTGATGGCACAGTGGCGGCATTTGATGGCACAGTGGCTGCGTTTGATGGCACAGTGGCTGCGTTTGATGGCACAGTGGCTGCGTTTGACGGCACAGTGGCTGCGTTTGATAGCACAGTGGCGGCAATTGATGGGTACAGTAGCTGCGTTTGATGGCACAGTGGCGGCAAATGATGGGCACAGTGGTGGCATTTGATGGCACAGTGGCGGCGTTTGATGGAACAGTGGCGGCGTTTGATGGCACAGTGACAGCGTTTGAAGGCACAGTGGCGGCGTTTGATGGCACAGTGGCTGCGTTTGATGGCACAGTGGCTGCGTTTGATGGCACAGTGTTGGCAATTGATGGGCACAGTGGTGGCAATTGATGGGCACAGTGGCGGCAATTGATGGGCACAATGGTGGCGTTTGATGGCACAGTGGCGGCGTTTGATGGCACAGTGGCGGCGTTTGATGGCACAGTGACAGCGTTTGATGGCACAGTGACAGCGTTTGAAGGCACAGTGGCGGCGTTTGATGGCACAGTGGCTGCGTTTAATGGCACAGTGGCTGCGTTTGATGGCACAGTGTTGGCAATTGATGGGCACAGTGGTGGCAATTGATGGGCACAGTGGCGGCAATTGATGGGCACAGTGGCGGCGTTTGATGGGCACAGTGGCGGCATTTGATGGCACAGTGGCAGCGTTTGATGGCACAGTGGTGGCATTTGATGGCACAGTGGTGGCATTTGATAGCACAGTGGCGGCAATTGATGTACAAAAATGCTATCTCTGACTTACCAAATCACTGGTGTTCCGTCAGAATCAGCAAGCCGTCTGTGTTTCGTTTCGTCGCCGCCATCTTGGTAGACTCGTCCTCAGCAAGCGGACTTCGGTGGGTGTAAAAAGATGTCCGCTTGCCGACTTCTAAATGTAGCCTCACTGCGGACGAGAGTACCAAGATGGCGCTGACGGAACGTCACTTCCGTGCGGTCTCTCCTCTCCCAGAAGTGACATCTCGCTGGCCGAGACGGACAGACTCTGGCGTAACACAGTAACTTCGGGTCCGTCTCGGCCAGCATTCGCGACCCCCTGGCAAATCGGCAATCGACCCCCCAGGGGGTCGCGACCCCCAGGTTGAGAACCGCTGAGTTACACAAACAAAATGCATGGGAGTTTAACTCGCCATTTATTTATTTAAAAGATAATGAGTTTTTTCAGCCAGGGATGAGGGAAGTGGGAGGGAATTGGATAATAAAGAAGGATACACAATTAATAGATATAATGAAAAAGGGTAAAATTGTCACTTTTCAGGAATTAGACCTGCTCAAGGACTTAATGAAAATAGACACGTGGCGATATAACCAGCTTGCGTAGTTTATTAAAAGCCTCCCTGGTCCCATTAGAGATAAGAAGAACCTCAGGCCATTGGAGAAATTATTCCTGAAGAATAGAACAATAAGGAACATAACAGAACTATATAAATTGTTGCGAGATGAGGGGGAAGCAGTGGAACCGTCATATTGCATTAAATGTGAATCCGAACTGGGATCTGCACCTAGAGTGACTTGGGAGGCCATTTTTAACGCAACACATAATTCAGCAGTGGACACGAGAACGATAGAAGCAAATTTCAAATGTCTTGCCAGATGGTACATGACACCAGATAGAATAAATAAGCTTCAACCGGAAACTTCTGGAAACTGTTGGAGGGGATGTGCGATTAAGGGAACGATGGCCCACCTCTGGTGGGAGTGTCCAATTATAAAAAAATTCTGGCAGGAGGTGATAAAGATTATACAGGAGATAACGGGTAGTGAGGTTAAGGTGGACCCCTGGGTGTGTTTGTTCCATGGGACAGAAGGCCACACTAGAAAATACAATAGATCTCTAATTCCGGTATTACTTAACTCTGCAAAAATTTTAGTCCCAAAAAATTGGCAAGAGGTCGAGGGCCCTAACATCCGAGAATGGTGAATAAGGATTAATGAAACCTATATTTTAGAGGCGGGGGAGTTTGAAGACACTTGGCATGAAATTGAAATAGACCTGGATAGAGATAAGTGGGCAAAGTGGAGATCCTTTAAAAAATCAGGGAGATTTGCTAGGAAGTTCTTGCAATGATACATGTTTTATTGAAGCAGGACTGCAGGGGGGGGGGAGGGAATGGGGGGGGGGGGATGGGGTTGTGATGCCATGAAGCATACTATGGGATAGTTTTTGGTGGTGTGTTTGGTTAATTTTGTAAAGAATAAATGTAGATTTTTTAAAAAATGTAAAAAAACTAAACAAAAGCGAAGACCATGTTACTATGATGTGACGATAATGAGTGGGGACAAAAATGAGCTAAATGGTGATTTTTAATACCTCTCAAGGAATTCGCTGAAGTAGCAAAAGAAAAAAAAAGAAACACGAGATCTCCATTTTCCTCTCTGGCAGAACGGCGATCTGCCTTGTTTACATAGGCAGACCGGCATTCTGCCTCTCCTCAAAATGATTGTGACCAGAGTTCATTGCATCCCCCTGACCCACTGATTGGCTCCTGCTGTGTCCAACCACAGCAGGAGCGGGGCTCTGGTGGAGCTCGCGCGTGCCCTGGAGCTAAAGAAAATAATCACGTACAGGTACGTGATTTTGCAGTTAAGGGCTACCCTACTGCAGTATATTTACGTGGGGCGGTCCTTAAGCGGTTAACCAATTGACTCCTTGCGCTGCTTCTTCCGCTCACTCTTCAGCTCTGCTGTGCAGAGACTGCAAGGGGCCAAAACCAGGTCACATTCAGGAACTTACACTGCTTGTATTTAAAAAATAAATCTAATGATATATTAACCACTTGCCGACCGCTGCACGCCGATATACATCGGCACAATGGCAGCGGTGGGCAAATGGGCATACCTGTACGTCCCCTTTAATTGGTGGGGTTAGCGGGTGCGTGCACCCAGCGCGTACAGCGTGTCCGTGCCCACGGGTCTCACGGAATCGATGTCCGCCGGTCCCCCGGCGATCGCTCCACGGAGCCGCAGAACGGGGAAGTGCCTATGTAAACAAGGCATTTCCCTGTTCTGCCTTGTGACATGACACAGATCACTGCCCCCTGTCATCGGGAGCAGTGATTGCTGTCATGTGAGTTGTAGCCCACCCCCCCACAGTTAGAATCACTCCCTAGGACACACTTAACCCCTTGATCGCCCCCTAGTGTTTAACCCCTTCCCTGCCAGTGTCATTTATACAGTAATCAGTGCATTTTTATAGCAATGATCGCTGTATAAATGACAATGATCCCAAAATAGTGTCAAAAAAAAAAAATAATAATAAAAATGCCATAAAACTATCCCCTATTTTGTAGACGCTATAACTTTTGCGCAAACCAATCAATAAACGCTTATTGCGATTTTTTTTTAACAAAAATATGTAGAAGAATACATATCAGTCTAAACTAAGGAAAAAAAAATGTTTTTATATATTTTTGGGGGATATTTATTATAACAAAAAGTAAAAAATAGTTTTTTTCAAAATTGTCGCTCTTGTTTTGTTTATAGCGCAAAAAATAAAAATCGCAGAGGTGATCATATACCACCAAAAGAAAGCTCTATTTGTGGGGGAAAAAAGGACATCAATTATGTTAGGGTGCAACGTCGCACGACCGCGCAATTGTCAGTTAAAGTGACGCAGTGCTGAATCGCAAAAAGTGCTCTTGTCGGGAAGGGGGTAAATTCTTCCTTCATTAAGTGGTTAATGATTGCAGAGCTGCGTTCGTTTGTGTCCTTTATATCTGCCGTGGAGTTCAGCTGTAAATGTCCTGTCACTCAAATCTAATTTTTTAATGTGGACAGGTCACGTCCTGTGATTGTGACCACTAAAGTTCAATTTCAGACGCTCCTGGTAACCCAAAGCTGTGGGTGCCTCTGACTCAGCGGCGCAGTGCGGACACATTACAATGTGTGACTCTGGAGTGGTTGTATTCAGGTACCTGGGCACTCAGATCATAAATCTCCAAACTGCAAACACACAACTGTCCAGTTGCGGATCTGGCCCTGACTCGGAGGACGATTAATGTGTTTACTGAGGGGACTTGTTCATACAAGTAAATAGCGGCCTTAAGTACCAGACTATTTAGAGGTTCCTGCATTACGGGTACACCGCGTACCGCCAGAAGGTCCGTTAGTCATTCTAGACTTCGCCGCAAATCAATTCAGTTAAAGCTAATTTTCTGTGAAATGAAATAAATGGATGGGCAGGCCATTAAAAAAAAAAAAAAGTCTCGACCCATTGATTTGCAACGTGGTTGCAGTTGAACATTTGCACTACATAACCTACCCACCGCTTTTTGGTACAAGGAACGCTATGCTGTCGTGCCAGTGAGCATCTATATGTAATAAAATGCCTTAAGAAAAAGGAAAATTTGGTACATTTCTCAGTTTTAAAATAACTTATAAACCCAATAATTTTCCCAGGACAATAATAATCACAGGAAATGAGGAACAAAGGGCAAATATTTAAAGTTCGATAGATAGATAGATAGATAGATAGATAGATAGATAGATAGATAGATAGATAGATAGATAGAGATAGAGCGATAGATAGATAGATAGATAGAGAGAGAGAGAGAGATATAGATAGATAGATAGATAGATAGATAGATAGATAGATAGATAGATAGATAGATAGATAGATAGATAGATAGATAGATAGATAGATAGATAGACTACCTATTCCGTGGCCCATGTGTTGCAGCTCCCTCAATCTCCCTTTGGCATTCAACACTTTCGGGAATGTTGGGTTTCTGTAAGAGAAGTCCTGTTAAAAGACGCGCATGGGCGCATAGGTGCGGGCACACCAGAATGTGCACAAAGAATAACTTGTACTGGCGCATGCCATTTTCACTTAGGGGTGTACTCACTTTTGTACTCACTTTGGTTGCCAGCGGTTTAGACATTAATGGCTGTGTGTTGAGTTATTTTGAGGGGGCAGCAAATTTACACTGTTATACAAGCTGTACACTCACTACTTTACATTGTAGCAAAGTGTCATTTCTTCAGTGTTGTCACATGAAAAGATAGAAGAAAATATTTACAAAAATGTGAGGGGTGTACTCACTTTTGTGAGATCCTGTACCTCTTCGGTGGCCCATGTGTTGCAGCTCCCTCAGTCTCTCTTTGACATTCAACACTTTCGGAAATGTTGGGTTCCTGTTCTGCCACCATGAGATAGTAAGATAGATAGATAGATAGATAGATAGATAGATAGATAGATAAATATATAGATTAATCAGCAATACCCTGTCAGGTATATAAATAAATCAAGCCTGTACACACACCTTTTTGATGGCCCGTGTCTTGCAGCTCCTCAATCTCTTTGACATTCAACACTTTTGGCAGTGTTGGGTTTCATCAGCATGAGATAGATAGATAGATAGATAGATAGATAGATAGATAGATAGATAGATAGATAGATAGATAGATAGATAGATAGATAGATAGATAGATAGATAGATAGATAGATTTGTGCCCCCTACCCTGTCAGATATCTAAATAAATCAAACCAGTACATTCACCTCTTAGGTGGAACATTTATTGGAGCCTCCCCAATCTTTTTGACATTCAACATTTTCGGGAGTGTTGGGTTCTTGGTCCATCACCATGTGAGATAGATATATAGACAGCTAGATAAATAGATAGATTAATCAATAATAAAAATGACTTGAGGAAGGAACCACGTTCTGTCACAGCGCTTTGGCAAGCTTGTAGAAAGGAGTTAACTTACTCCCAGTGAAGAGTACACCCCTCTATGGAAAACGCATCAGGCGTCCTGGGCTCCCATGTTTCATGGGACCCAGGTGTTTAACTGGACTGACGAAGCCCTAACCCGGAACCATGGAAGAAAGTATTATTTTAAAAAATGTCATTCCAGTATATATACTATAGTTGGTGGACACTATAACTTTTATGCAAATCAATTAATATACACTTATTGGGATTTTGTTTTCTTAAAAACATGTAGAAGAATACATTGTGGCCAAAATATATGAATAAATGCAATTTATTTTTTTAATTTTTTTTTATTGGATATGTTTTATAGCAGAATAGAAGTATAAAATAGTAGTATATAGTAGAAGTAAAAAAATATAGTTTTTTTTTTCAAAATGTTCTGCCTTTTTATTTTTTTATTGTAAAAAATAAAAAACCCAGTGGTGGTCAAGTACCAGCAAAATAAAGCTCTATTTGTGTGAAAAAAATTATCTTAAATTTTTTTGGGGTACAGTGTTGCATGACCTCACAATCGCTAGTAAAAGTAACGCAGTGCTGAATAGCAAAAAAAGGCCTAGTCATGAAGGGGGTAAAATCTTCAGGAGCTGAAGTGGTTAGTAATATTAATTGGGGTTGCAGCGATACCACTTTTTCAAGACCAAATACAAGTACCGATACGTTTTTTAAGTACTCACCGATACCGATTACCGATGTGACAGTGGCATTGATAGGGGGCACCGATGGGGTGTGGACTGTGTCAGTATTTTATTTTTTATTTTTATGTATTAGATTTTTAGAATTGATATATTTTTTGACATTACTTTTACAATGCTTTCTTTTTTTGGGGGGGGGGGGGGGAGGGGCAGGGAAGTGGACAGTGTCAGTGTTTGTATGTTTTGTTTTTTTTACTATTTTTACAATTTCACTTTTAAATATTTATGACAGTTTTTCCTTTTTTTTTCTACCCTGTTGGGGGGGGGGGGGGCTTTGGTGAGATATCAGGGGTCTAAACAGACCCCTGACATCTCCCCTTTGAGACAGTGAAAGGGACTGAGGACAGAGATTCCCCAGTCCCTTTCTCAGCAGCCTCAGCTGCACTGAAGGTGAATGGACAGGAGATAGAGTCTCCTCCCCATTCATAAACTGAAGCATCGTAAACACAGATTATGATGCTCAGTTATGAATGGACAGACAGTGATCACATTCAGAAAAGGAAAAGTAAGGAGCCGGTAAACTATATACCGTATTTACCGTCTCCTTCCTCCGCTCTCTATCCTGACAGATCTGGGGCAGGGGGGGACCAGAGGAGGACATGGAGGGGGAGCGGAGAAGGAGCTCAGGAGGACATGGAGGGGGAGCGGAGAAGGAGCTGAGTAGGACATGGAGGGGGAGCGGAGAAGGAGCTGAGTAGGACATGGAGGGGGAGCGGAGAAGGAGCTGAGTAGGACATGGAGGGGGAGCGGAGAAGGAGCTGAGTAGGACATGGAGGGGGAGTGGAGAAGGAGCTGAGTAGGACTTGGAGGGGGAGCGGAGAAGGAGCTGAGGAGGACATGGAGGGGGAGCGGAGAAGGAGCTGAGTAGGACATGGAGGGGGAGCGGAGAAGGAGCTGAGTAGGACATGGAGGGGGAGCGGAGAAGGAGCTGAGTAGGACATGGAGGGGGAGTGGAGAAGGAGCTGAGTAGGACTTGGAGGGGGAGCAGAGAAGGAGCTGAGGAGGACATGGAGGGGGAGCGGAGAAGGAGCTGAGTAGGACATGGAGGGGGAGCGGAGAAGGAGCTGAGGAGGACATGGAGGGGGAGCGGAGAAGGAGCTGAGGAGGACACGGAGGGGGAACGGAGAAGGAGCTGAGAAGGACATGGAGGGGGAGCGGAGAAGGCGCTGAGGAGGACATGGAGGGGGAGCAGAGAAGGAGCTGAGGAGGACATGGAGGGGGAGCGGAGAAGGAGCTGAGGAGGACTTGGAGGGGGAGCGGAGAAGGAGCTGAGGAGGACATGGAGGGGGAGCGGAGAAGGAGCTGAGTAGGACATGGAGGGGGAGCGGAGAAGGAGCTGAGGAGGACACGGAGGGGGAACGGAGAAGGAGCTGAGTAGGACATGGAGGGGGAGCGGAGAAGGCGCTGAGGAGGTCACGGAGGGGGAGCAGAGAAGGAGCTGAGTAGGACATGGAGGGGGAGCGGAGAAGACGCTGAGGAGGACACGGAGGGGGAGCAGAGAAGGAACTGAGTAGGACTTGGAGGGGGAGCGGAGAAGGAGCTGAGGAGGACATGGAGGGGGAGCGGAGAAGGAGCTGAGTAGGACATGGAGGGGGAGCGGAGAAGGCGCTGAGGAGGTCACGGAGGGGGAGCAGAGAAGGAGCTGAGTAGGACTTGGAGGGAATGCGGAGAAGGAGGTAGTGTTTGCCACCATTTTATGGATGCATGCAATTGTAGGGTTCGACATGTTGGGTATCTATTTACCCGGCACAACCTCAACCTTTTATATTTTACCAAAAAATTGGTAATTTATTGTGTTTGTGTGTCCTAAAATTAGCTTTAGTGTATTTTTTAACATAAAAATTTGGAACCACTACCATGGTATTCACTAGGTTGCCTGCTTTCAGAAAATATGTGATGTTTTGGGTGTTTTACGCAATCTTCAGGACTAAAATCTTTTAAACAAGTGTGCAAAAAAAATGCAAAAATAACTCAGCAGCAGCAAAAGGATTAAACTCTATAAACATAAAAAATAAAAACAATGAAATATAAAATGGTTTATACAGAAGTAGGCATGTGTTTTACATTTGATGAAATATCCAAATTCTTATTCTGGTATTGTATATTGAGAGGTCCGCCTCTGTACGTTCTTCTTATCTTAGGCAGATACTTCCCAGAACACAACGGGACTCCTCCGCAGCTCATGGCCTTCTGCCCTCTCCGACTTGTTTGAAACTTGTTAAGTACTTCCTTTATTTGTTATTTTATTATATTTTGGCCGCGTTGTTTATATTCTGCGGCCTAGTTGGCTCCTTTCCATCTCCTAACTGTCAGGAAAACTCATGGATTTCATGTGGTGGTGGGAGTGCATTGCCCTCACAGCGGTGGACAATTATCTGGTGTAAGAAGAAACAGAGAAAAGGGGCGGCATCGTCGTCGCCTCGGGTGAAAGCGTACAATGACACTTTGTAACCGCCCGCTTTAGTAACGCCTGCTTTAGAGAGGGTGAATCTCCCTAACAGGGGGCACAAACAGCAATAAAAACCTGACCAGGCGTTCTAATCCCTCTCTACTCTATTAAAAATGTGTTTTGCCTTTAGTTATACTTTAAAGTTGAAATGGACCTACACAAAAAAATGAAATTGGGTCCCAGGAGCTGTTAGCCACAATGTGCTAGTCATAGGCGTGCGTACAGGGTGTGCCGGGGGTGCCTAGGCACACCCTAATCAGCCTGTGTGATGCAGATTCCCCCCTGCCGAACCCCCGTGGCAGCTGAGGCTACAGAGAAAGGGACTGGGGAATCTCTGTCCTCAGTTCCTTTCTCTGCTATTTCACCAAAGTCTCTCAATGGGACTGCTAACAAATCGAGAAAAAAAATATATATATTAAAAATAACAAAAAAAAAATATTGTAAAAAAAAAATAAAAAATGATTAAAAATAATATTACTGTATACAAAAATCATTTTTAAAAAATTGTAAAAAAAATAAAAAATATATTAAAAATAATATTGTACAAAACTAATTTTAAAAAATATTAAAAATAATATCATACAAAAATAATTTTAACGAATATTGTAAAAAAAAAAAAAAATAGTAATTTAAAAAAAAACTGACACCATCCACTGCTCTACTGACACCACCCACTGCTCTACTGTGCATGTGTGTTTGAACTTTGGGGTGCACACCCTAATGCAATAGGCTGCGCACACCTATGGTGCTAGTATGTGCTAGTATGGCTAGGCATCCCCTCCAGCACTGTGCTGTCAATGCTCCTTGGCGGTCACAGGCACTGCCATCTTCTCCCAGCCTTCCTTCCAGGTCCGGACTCTAGTTTGTTTAAATTTAGGCTTCCAGCAGACGGCTTTCTTGTAGAAGTGATGCACAGCCGGCCAATCACTCCTATATGTAATGTAAGGTGTTACCCCACACCCCACATCTGACACCAACCCCACTCCTTAAAAATCCCCACCATGTGCCCCTGGACTTCCTGGGACCTCAATGCCAGGTGTCAAGATGGAAAGTGGTGGTTTAATGAACCTGGAAACGCTAAGCTCTGAACACTCCCGAGTTCATAGCTGTCAAACCCTGGTGGCTCTGGCCCGGGAAAGAAGTCGGTAGAGCACAATGACAAAGTGCAAAGCTGCCATCAGGGGTTCTTAACCACTTCAATACCGGGCATTCCCCCCCCCCCCCCTTCCTGCCCAGGCCAATTTTTAGTTTTCAGCGCTGTCACACTTTGAATGACAATTGCGCGGTCATGCAACACTGTACCTAAATGCATTTTTTATCATTTTTTCCTCACAAATAGAGCTTTATTTTGGTGGTATTTGATCATCTCTGCGGTTTTTATTTTTTGCGCTATAAACAAAAGAAGAGCGACAAGTTTGAAAAAAAACCACAATATTTTTTACTTTTTGCTATAATAAATATCCCAATTTAAAAAAAAACAAAAAAACAAAACAATTTTTTTCTCAGTTTAGGCCGATATGTATTCTTCTACATATTTTTGGTAAAAAAAATCGCAATAAGCGTATATTGATTGGTTTACGCAGAAGTTATAGGGGGTTATTTACGAAAGGCAAATCCACTTTGCAGTACAAGTGCACTTGGAAGTGCAGTCGCTGTAAATATGAGGGGTACATCTGAAACGAGGGGAATCTCTGCTGATTTTATCATCCAATCATGTGCAATGCAATGCAATGCTATTTTTTATTTTCCTTGCATGTCCCCCCTCGGATTTACAGTGACTGCACTTCCAAATGCACTTGCAGTGCAAAGTGGATTTGCCTTTCGTAAATAACCCCCATAGTGTCTACAAAATAGGGGATAGTTTTATGGCATTTTATTTATTTATTTATTATTAGTAATGTCGGCGATCTGCGATTTTTATCGTGACTGTGACATTGCGGCGGACACATTGGACACTTTTGACACCATTTTGGGACCATTCACATTTATACAGTGATCAGTGCTATAAAAATGCACTGCTTACTGTATAAATGTCACTGGCAGGGAAGGGGTTAACACTAGGGGGGCGATCAAGGGGTTAAATGTGTTTCCTAGGGAGTAATTCTAACTGTAGGGGGAGGGGACTTACAAGGGGAGGAGGCCGATCGGTGTTACTCTGTACTGGGAACGCCCTGTTTACACACACAGATCCACGGTCCTGCTCTGTTATCGGGCAATCGCAGATGCCCGATGGACATTGTGGTCGCCGGGCTCGCGCATCAGCTCCCGAGTGATGCGGCGGGCTCGCGCTCCCCCCCAGACATACAGGAAGCCCAGGACGTCATATGATGCCCGCCCAGGATGGGAGATCCCTCCTGCGGACGTCATATGAATATGGGCGGGATGTGAAGTGGTTAAAGAAGGCCTGTCACCTGCACTATACTGTCACTAGGGGGGCTTGCAAGCCCACTTTTGATAACAATAAAGTTAAAGAGGAGCTCCAGGCTCCTTCAGAAAAAAGTAAAAGTCATCAGCTACAAATACTGTAGCTGCTGACTTCTTTTAATATTGGGGGACTTACCTGTCCATGAATCCAGCGGTGTCCTCACCCGAAACAATTCTTCGGTTGGCTATCAGGTGTTGGCGCCACCATCTTGACTGAGGGAAACTGTCAATGAAGCCTTGCGGCTTCACAGCCGGTTCCCTACTGCACATGCATGAAGTGCGCTGCGCTTTGTGAATGGGCCGCAGTCTTCTGGGACCTGTGATGTGTCCCAGAGGGCTGCAGGGGAAGGAGGGGGGGCGAACTTCCGTCTCAGTTAGCCGTGGTAAACTGAGCCAGAAGTGGGAGTGGGTAGCTGTTAGAACCTGGTACCTACTCTCCCCTTCAAAAGGTGGTAAACGTGGCAGTGGGAGGGGGGGGGGAGGCAGACAAGCAGAGCTTCCCCTTTTGGGTGGAGCTCCGCTTTAAGTTAAAAAAAAAGTTAAAAAAGTTAAGTATAATAAAAAAAAAAATGTAAAGCCCCCCCATACACATATATATGTATAAACACAAACATGCACATGTTGGGTGCACACACATACGAAACCAACAATTGCATGATACATATCAGGTATCGCCACACATCCCATTGTGAAAGCCATTGTTTAATTTTAACCTCAGACCTAATGCCGCGTACACACGAGCGGACATTACGGCGGACTTTGCCCGGCGGACTGGATTTCGTCGGACAATTCGATGTGTGTGGGCTCCAGCGGACTTTGTTTTCTCAAAAGTTGGACGGAATTAGATTTGAAACTTGTTTAAAATTTATCTGTTGAAATCGAGTCCGGTCGAAAAGTCCGCCGTCTGTATGCTAGTTCGACGGACAAAAAGCCACGCTAGGGCAGCTATTGGCTACTGGCTATGAACTTCCTTGTTTTAGTCCGGTCGTACGTCATCACGTACGAATTCGACGGACTTTGGTGGATTGTGTGTAGGCAAGTCCGTTCATTCACAAAGTCTGTCGGAAAGTACGTCGAAAAGTCCGCCGGGCAAAGTCCGCCGTAATGTCCGCTCGTGTGTACGCGGCATAAGACCTAAAGTGTCGCCTATGGATAATAATGATGATATTGTGTTTGTGTGCACTAAGATTTATTTTTTACTTGGGGTTGTAAGTGCGTTTTGATGTTAAAAATGTGCATTTTAGTTTGTGTGTACAAAAAAAAAAAAAAACAGGCTCTGGCATGATGATGATGATGATTGCTAAAGTGCAAAAAAATTCCATTACCCTATAATTAGTCCATGACCACAATAATAATTCAAATAATGATTTTGTTATTACGAAAACAAACTCCCATTGGGTCAAAACATCAGATGTCAGCCACAAATCCCACTAATAAATTCTGGTTGTAGTAAAGTAAATAGATATATCAGCTAATCTTAGTAAGTGAATAAATATTCACCCTCCAAGATATTTCAGATCTGGACATGTACTAGTATAATGCTGCAACAAGGGATCATATACAGTGCTTAGCACAATGGACAGATCATCACATATGTTTGTATATTGTTATTATTATTATTATTATACAGGATTTATATAGCACCAACAGTTTGCGCATCGCTTTACAACATCGGGGAAGACAGTACAATTACAATACAATACAGGAGGGATCAGAGGGCACTGCTCCTTAGAGCTTACAATCTAGAAGTTATATTGTTTATTCCCAATATGTACCCCCCTGATTACCAGCGTTCCTATGTTAATGGTGTCTGTAATCCACAGCAACCCTCATTTTTATCAGCGGTAAACGCATCCTGCATATCTCAGTAAAGTGCAAAGATAACTATGGAACACCTCCCTGCAATGGTATGGAGATGAGGAAAGGGGAAACTGTTCTGTAGTCCTACTGACCGAGTCACTGATGTGAGCACTCATAGGAGATTGTATCCTAGGAAGATTGCTGCGTGCGGCTGGACTACAGTGATCAGGACATGCCTAGGGTCACTGGCCTATATGTCAGCAATGGGTTCGTAGGGGGAAGTGAATAGCACATGCTTCATTCCTTTCTGCAGGATATGTATAAGGACCAGCAATCTCCACCCTACTTCCTATCCATGGACACACAATGGGCCAGAGATCTACCACCCTACTCCCCATCCATGGACACACATTGGGCCAGAGATCTACCACCCTACTCCACATCCATGAACATACATGGAGGGCAGAGATCTACCACCCTACTCCCCATCCATAAACATACATGGAGGGCAGAGATCTACCACCCTACTCCCCATCCATAAACATACATGGAGGGCAGAGATCTACCACCCTACTCCCCATCCATAAACATACATGGAGGGCAGAGATCTACCACCCTACTCCCCATCCATAAACATACATGGAGGGCAGAGATCTACCACCCTACTCCCCATCCATGAACATACATGGGGGGCAGAGATCTAACACCCTACTCCCCATCCATGAACATACATGGGGGGCAGAGATGTACCACCCTACTACTCTACTCCCCTTCCATGGATGTACAGTGGGACAGTGATCTCCACCTTACTCTTCATATGTGGACACACATGGGGACAGAGATCCAGCACCCTACTTCCCATCTATTGACACACAAGAAAACAGTAATCTCCACCCTACTCCCTACTCCCTAGCCATGGACACACAAGGGGTTGGGGGGGGGGGCAGTGATCCATCACCCTATTCTCAACCATGGACATACAGGGGAACAGTGATCTCCACCCTACTCCCCATCTGTGGATGTTATTCATCCGTTGAGACAATGGGGTACAGTGATCTCCACTCTACTTCCTATCAGCACAAAGGGCCTCAGATATCTACCACCCTACTTCAAATGCAGTGACAAAGAGGAGGGGGGGAAGCAGAGATCTACCACCTTACCCCTCATCTATGGACACACCAAGAGACTGTGATCAAGACACACCTCATTGCTTCCTGCTGGGCATGTATAGGGACCAGTGGTCTACCACCCAAAGACACAATGGGGTACGGTCATCTCCTTCCTACACCCTCCCTATCCAAGGATACACTGGGGGACTGTGATAAGAGGATACTTAATTTCTCCCTGCAGGGTATGTATAGGGGTCCAGTAAGCTACCATCTTGTTCTCCATCCATAGACACAATAAGGTACAGTGATCTCCACCCTACTCCCCATCCATTGACATACAGGGGGGCAGAGATCTACCATCCTACTCCCCATCCATGGGGTATCACTCCGTATATGTGTATTCCACCAACAGAGCACTGTGGTTATCTGTATTGCAATTCCTGTGCGTTATCACTGCAACCGCATGCATTATACTATTTTAGTCATGCACTCACATTTCCTGTTTTAACATTTTCAAATAAAATTATTGATATTTTACTTACTATTATTTACTTTTGTAGTCCATGCCCAGTAAAGTCCCACTAGAGGAGTTCCTTTTGGAGCTTGCCCTATCCATGGACATAGAGCAGGACAGTGACCTTCACCCTACTTAACCATCCACGGACAGACATGGGAACAGAGATCCACCACCCTACTTCCCATCCATTGAGACAATGGGGTACAGTGATCTCCACTCTACTCCCTATCCACGGGCACAAGGAGTGGCAGAGATCTACCACCTTACCCCTCATCTATGGACACACCGAGATACAGTGATCAAGACACACCTCATTGCTTCCTGCTGGGTATGTATAGGGGGCCTGTGATCTATCACCCTACTTCCCATTCATAGACACAGTGGGGTAAAGTGATCTCCATCCTACTCCCCATCCAGGAACACACTGGGGGACTATGATCAGAAGATCCTTAACTTCTCTCTGCAGGGTAAGCACAGGGGTCCAGTGATCTACCACATTATTCTCAACCAGTGGACACAATGAGGTACAGTGATTTCCACCCTACTCCCCATCCATTGACATACAGGGCCCATCCATCGATAAATGGGGGGGGGGGGGGGGGGAGGGTGCAGAGATCTACCACTTTACCCACCATCCATGGATGCGCCAGGAGAAAGTTATCAGAACACACTTCATAGCTCCATGCAGGGTATGTAGAGGGAGCCAGTGATCTACCACCCTATTCTCCACCCATAGACACACAGGGGGGGGCAATCGTTAGGACCTATCCTTTATACCCCTTCCACTTTTAGTGTAATTTGGACACACCCACCATTCAACACAATGAACTACACTCCCTGCAATTATCCCTGCCCCCACTACACCCCCTACTTTGCCATCATTTTCAAGAATACTGATTTTCAAACGTTCCCAGTTATGGTTGTCATCCTTGGACAGGAAGTGTGTTACTGGCAGTATTACAAGGAGAAAAAAATAATAATATAAAAAACAAGAAAACGAATGCAGCCACCATGTCCAAGGACACCTTAAAACTGGGGGTCTCCAAAATATGGCTGTCCAGTTGTTCAGGAACTACAATTCCCATCATACCTAATCATGTCTGTGAATGTCATAGTTTTACAATGCCTCGTGGGAAGTGTAGTTCCGCAACAGCTGGAGGGCCGTAGTTTGGAGATCCCTGCCTTAAAGCAACCTTCTTCTGTTTGTTTCCCAGAGGTGATGCCAGACTGGACTGGTTCCTTGGCTATTACTCCGAATGCCAGGATTGCTGCATGCAAGTGATGAAGCGGTCACGTGACTGCAAAGAAATTTCCCCAACTTTTTTTGAAGAGCAAGTCACTTGACTGCTGCTTTGATGCTGGTACTAATGTCAACCCAGCAAAGGACTAAGGGCTAGGGGCAATGGGCGCCATTTTGGGAAAGCCTGTTTGTAATGTAGACACGGGATTCCCGTGGGATTTTAGTGGCCATTTTGGGAGCAGATGTGCTTTAGATAGTAGAATCTGTGCCATAAGGGGGCCCTGTAATTGGAGTGAAGTAAGGGATAGTGTCACTTACTTATTAAGTGTTCTTGCATAGCATGACCACTTTGTTATCTCACATATATATATATATTATTCTTATTATAGCCAAATTTACCACCCTAACTCCTCCCACAGCTTTTACACTACATAGACAGTAATATACCGAAACGTGCGGATTGTTCCCGATTGGGGCGCTATTACTTTGTGGAACGTTTCGCCGAATGGTTCACGAAATATCGTTGTTTTTGCAGCGAAATTGGTCCCATAGGTAATGAATGGCGAAATGTTCAAAACTAGAGTGGGAGGTGACAAAAGCTGACAACCCCATGATCACCCAAAACATTATGACCCCCCCCCCATGATCACCCAAAACATTATGACCCCCCATGATCACCCAAAACATTATGACCCCCCCATGATCAGCCAAAACATTATGACCCCCCTCCATGATCACCCAAAACATTATGACCAGCCCATGATCAGCCAAATAATTTATGACCACCCCATGATCAGCCAAAACTTTATGACCACCCCATAAAAAAAAAAAAATCATATTTGAAAAAAAATAATCATTTTTGAAAAAAAAAAATCATTTAAAAAAAAATGTAAAAAAAGATCATTTAAAAAAATAATTAATTTTTGAAAAAAAAAATCTTTTTTGAAAAAAAAAAAAAAAAAATCTTTTTTGAAAAAAATGTTCAGCTCTTTCAGCTAATGATGGGACTTCAACTTTTTTACTACTATTTATACTTTTTAAAATATTAAGCTTTTTAACACTTTTCACAGTTACTCCAGCCACTCCAACCACACAACAGTTACTCAAGCCACTCCACCCAGTCACTCCGCCCACTCCAGTTGTAGAGGCAAGAACACTTCACACAACTTCCCCAGAAATTGTAGCTTTTCTAGTTAGTATTGAGGTTACTTTCGCCCCTCTGCTGTGAATGTAATGTTGTACTGCGTTGTGTAACCAGCTACCCCATCCAACGCACGCCTGTCCTGCTCCCATCACTACGAGAAAAATCTAAATTTTGCTGCCGCCTCTTATTCTGATAAACCTGTTATTTTTGGATTCCTACAAGTGGAAATCTGTGACCGAACACCCAAAAACAACTGAGATTAACGGAGAACTTTGAGCTGAAGGAAAGCGTTCTCAGACCACTTTGGCTTTGCATTGAACTCTTGTATCCAAAAACTATTTCGCTCTGCTGTTTTATTTTTGTTAAAGGGGAACTTCACTCAAGAAGTCAAGTACCGCTCATTCTCCTATTCCCAACAGCCTGTAATTGAGTTTCAGGTTTTTTTTTGTTTTTTTTAATGGGGGAGCAAATACCATCTATTATTTTTTTATAAGTTCATATTTTAACCCCTTCCAGATCCAGCATCCCAAAAACAGGGTCTTTACACCAAGGAGAGCAGAATCCTTGTGACCACTGTCATTGGCTGTCACAAGGTTCAAAAAATAGGTCCCGTCGGCTCCCGATCATTAGTAGAGACTAATGCTGTGTACACACGGGCGGACTTTTTGACCGGACTGGTCCGATGGGACGAATCCGTCGGAGAATCCGACCGTGTGTGGGCTTCATCGGACCTGCAGCGGACTTTTTTGGTCGAAGATCAGACGGAATTTAAATTTGGAACATGTTTCAACTCTTTCCGACGGACTCGAGTCCGGTCGAAAAAATCCGCTCGTCTGTATGCTGGTCCGACGGATTAAAACCGACGCTAGGGCAGCTATTGGCTACTGGCTATCAACTTCCTTCTTTTAGTCCGGTCGTACGTCATCACGTACGAATCCGTCAGACTTTGGTGTGATCGTATGTAGGCAAGTCCGTCGAAAGTCCGTCGAAAGTCCATCAAAAGTCCATCGAAAGTCCGTCGGACCTTTGATGCCGAAAAGTCCGCCCGTGTGTACAGGACATAAGAGCTGTCTTTGACATTCGGTCACTGCACCGGGAGCACAGAAACCTCTGACAGCCCCATGAATGCATATGTGCAGCGTGTAGTCCGGAGGGTTCAATATCGAGTTGGCCCCGCCCTTTGCAGCTATAACAGCTTCAACTCTTCTGGGAAGGCCGTCCACAAGGTTTAGGAGTGTGTCTATGGGAATGTTTGACCATTCTTCCAGAAGTGCATTTGTGAGGTCAGGCACTGATAGTTGGACGAAGAGGCCTGGCTCGCAGTCTCCGCTCTAATTCATCCCAAAGGTGTTCTATCAGGTTGAGGTCAGGACTCTGTGCAGGCCATTCACGTTCCTCCACCCCAAACTCGCTCATCCATGTCTTTATGGACCTTGCTTTGTGCACTGCTGTGCAGTCATTTTGGAAGGCCTGACTCGCAGTCTCTTCTCTAATGCGCACTCGCCGCAATAAAATGACCTCTAAATAAATAAAGGTTAGTGCTTTTTAGCCGATTTTAGGGATGTCGCCATCGCCGTGGATACACTTGTTCGCTGGCGGTAGCTAGTTTCCCACCGTTCTCGCCTCAACTCCTCTCCCATGCATTAACTTTTCAAGTATGTCTTGTTTGCAGTAGACAACTGGTATCCTTCTTCCTGAACAGGACGCAACAGGAAACCACCAGTTTGGGGGTGGAGGAACTTGACTGGCCTGCACAGAGTCCTGACCTCAACCCGACAGAACACCTTTAGGGTGGATTTGAGCGGAAACTGCGAGCCAGGCCTTCTCGCCCAACATCAGTGCCTGGCCATATAAATGCGCGTCTTGAAGAACGGTCAAACATCCCCATAGACACACTCCTAAATCTTGTGGACAGCCTTCCCAGAAGTCCCAAGGGTAGAAACAACACTCTGTGTTTGAGGTAAATAGATCAAAAAAGCCCTGGAACCGTAGCTCACACATTAACTCTCTCCCCCCCCCAGCCTAAGCCAGCCACTAACTGAACTAAAATTTCTGTAGGCAACCTACCTGCAAGCTGATGCTATATACAGCTTATAGAGTGCTGACTGCGGCCACAGCAATACGTAAAGGAAATAGTTTGTCTGGGCCAGCTTGGCACAAATTAACTGTTTAAAACTGTACAGCACATTGATGATGTCACTGCTACATTTACAAGGTAATATCTGAGTTTTCAAAGACATTTGGTGCACAAAAAGCGGATTGAGGAATATATTTAACCATTTCCCACCATATAGCAATATTACGTGCGCAAAGAGGTTGTGTTACCCTGACCGGACGTCAAAATGTGATCAGGATAACAAGCCGGCGCGTGCCGATCGGTGGTGCGGCGTGTCAGTCTGACACACCTCAACACTGATCTCTGTAAAGAGCCTCTGACGGAGGCTCTTTACCATGTGATCAGCTGTGTCCAATCACGGCTGATCACGATTTAAATAGGAAAAGCCGTGAATTGGCTTTTCCTCACTTGTGTCTGACAGACGCCAGTAGAGGAGAGCTGATCGGCGGCTCTCCTGACGTGGGTGGGGGGGGGGGGGGTCTGCGCTGATTGATTAGCAGCACAGCCCCCCTGAGGATGTCCACCCAGGACCACCAGGGATGCCCACCATTGATGACCACCAAGTATGCCACCCATGGCCACAGTTATGCCAATCAGGGGCCACATATGATACCAATCATTGCCCACATATGATTCCAATCAGTGCCCATCAGCAATGCCTGCCAGTGCCTCCATATCAGTGATGCCCATCAGTGCCATCTATCAGTGTCTATCAGTGACACCCATCAGTGTCCATCAGTGCCACCTATCAGTCAGTGCCCATCAGTGCCACCTATAAGTACCCATCAGTACAGTCCACATATGATGTGCTCACATATGATGCCAATCAGTGCCCATCAGCAATGCCTGCCAGTGCCTCCATATCAGAGATGCCCATAAGTGCCGTCTATCAGTGTCCATCAGTGTCCATCAGTGCCACCTATCAGTCAGTGCTCATCAGTGCCACCCATAAGTACCCATCAGTACAGCCTTTCAGTGCCCATCAGTGTCGCCTATGAGTGCCCATCTGTGCCGACTATAAGTGCCCATCAGTGCCGCCTATCAGTGCCCATCAGTACCACCTCATCAGTGCCACCTCATTGGTGCCACATCATCAGTGCAGCCTCATCAGTGCCCATCAGTGAAGGAGAAAACGTACTTATTTACAAAATTTTATAACAGAAACAAAGAAAAACTTTTTTTTTTTTCAAAATTTTCGGTCTTATTTTATTTGTTTAGCAAAAAATAAAAACCACAGAGGTGATCAAATACCACCGAAAGAAAGCTCTATTTGTGGGAACAAAATACTAAAAAAGTTGTTTGGGTGCAGTGTAGCATGACCGCGCATTTGTCATTTAAATAGCGGCAGCGCTGAAAGCTGAAAATGGACTTGGGCAGGAACGGGGGGAACGTGCCTGGTATGGAAGTGGTAAAATAAATATAAATATGTAATTCTAATTGAAATTAAAAGTTTTTGGGCCCCAAGTTTGCAACTTTAAAGTAACACAAAAACTAAAAAAAAAAAAAAAAAAAAGTTCACCTTTAGAGTTGCTGTGTTCCAAAAAAAATAATAATTCTGCAGCCATTTTCTTTGTAACACGTTAGCTGACAGACCTACCACACACATCGGGGACGTATAATGGCCCATCAGTGTCCCCTGTGCTTATTATCCATCACTAAACCCCCCCCCCCCCATACATACTCTATTCCTTTATAAGGCTCTGAATGCCAGAACAGGTCCGGGAAGCACATGCCGTCCCCTCCGATAAGCCAGAGGTCCAGACGGAGGGGGAATGCTATTTTTCTCGATAACAAATGAATCTTTCATCTCAATGTAAATCACGTCCACATGACATATCGCAGCGGTCCCCTTCAGATGGACCCAACCGGGCGCCCCCCCGGCTCTCCCACCATGCCTCGCCTTCTCAGGGGCCAGACTAAATGATTCTTATTTTTATCTATGACGGGAACCTCGATGTTCCGATTAGGTTCAATTTGTACATTAGATGTCTGGAAAAATGTTGAAACGTCAAAATGGTTCATTCCGCGGCCGGTCCTGGCTCAAGTTTTTTGGTAAAATGCCTTTAAACTTCGATCGGTCCCATGTTCTCCCACCGCGCTCGCCTTCTAGAGGGAAAACTCAATTATTCATATTTTTTGCTATTTATAGGAATGAGAACTCGGAGAAATATTTGTATTTTTATCCCTATCATGCAAAGAACAATCTGTAAATGGCGATTTACGACATAACTGCGGCCAAAGAGAAAATGAGTTCACATACTTGACCCGTTCAAGGATAGACGGTCGCACAATGGAGGTGAATGATCGGCAATGGAGGGGAAGGGTGGCTACACCATCATTACCGGCCAATGAGGAGTTCATTGTCTTCCTCTATCTGTAGATTTTATCGTGGCCATATATGTTAGGAATAATCGATCTATAGTTGACAACCTGTTCAATCAATATGCCACACTTGGGGAAGTGAGTTTCAATCGATAGTAAACAGGAACTTCAAACGGTATTAACCACTTGCCTACTGGGCACTTTTACCCCCTTCCTGCCCAGGCCAATTTTTTAACTTTCACACTTTGATAGACAATTGCGCGGTCAAATAGACAAATAGAGATTTCTTTTGGTGGCATTTAATCACCGCTGGGTTTTTCATTTTTTGCTAAACAAACAGAAAAAAGACCGAAAATTTTGAAAAGAAAAACCAAAAAACGTTTTCATAGTTTGTTATAAAATCTTGCAAACAGGTAATTTTTCTCCTTCACTGATGTGCGCTGATGAGGCTGCAATGATGGGCAATGATGGTCATTGATAATTACAGATAGGCTGCACTGATTAGGCGGCACTGGCAGGCACTGGTGAGGAGGCACTGATGGGCATTGATGGGCACTGATGAGGCAGCACTGGTAGGCACTGATGAGGAGACACTGATAGGTGGCACTGATGGGCACTGGCGGGCGGCACTGATAGGTGACACTGATGATGAGGCACTGATGGACTCTGATTGTCAGCACTGATGGGCACTTATTGGCAGCACTGGTGGGCACAGATTGGCAGCACTGGTGGGCACTGTTGGGACTGCCCTGATTATCAGTGTACAAGTAAATGTTGCAGAGCTGGAAAGTTATGCGCACCCGCGCCCTGTGGAACTTCCAGTCCCAGCACAACCTCACCTAGGTGAAAGGGACTGCGGCCTACCCCCCCCCCCCCCCAAACTGTTAAGGCCCTGAAATCAGAACAGAGGTTCTGACTACCTACAAGACTGCCACTGACACTGGATGCAACCATGACGAAATGCTACGACAGAAACAAAATGGCAGAAACGTTAAGCCCGAAATGCTATGACAGAAAAACACTATGACAGAAATGCTATGACAGAAAAATGCTATGAAAGAAAAAAAAACAAAAAACGCTATGACGGAACACGCTATGACGGAACACGATATGACAGAACACGATATGACAGAACACGCTAAAACAAAACACGCTGTGGGAGAATGCTGTGACAGAACACTATGCAAGAAATGATATGACAGAATTGCATGAATCGCAAACTGATCGTGACAGTGGAGCTAGGACACCAACCAGTCCCCCCTTTCACTGTTCCTCCCAGCCTGAAGACATCTGGCCATCAGATTCATTATTGCAGATACCGCCCCCTCCCCCCCCTCCCTCGTGATCTATGCCGCAAGGTAACTTTCACCATGTGTCTCCCCTCCCTCGGACCTCCAGCAACGGACAACACCCCTCTGAAACCTTATTGTACTGTCACTAATCAAATGTAAATAAGTGTAAATTACAATTCCAGCAGGAAGCATATACCAACATAATCTGACAGCTGTGACTAGGGTTGTCCCGATACCACTTTTTTAGGACAGAGTACAAGTACCGATGCTTTTTTTCAAGTACTCGCCGATACCGATTACCGATACTTTTTTTTTAATGTCACGTGACAGTGTGAGAAGGAGAGGGGGACAGCGGAACGGAGGGGGACAGAGGAGCGGAGGGGGACAACGGAGGGGGACAGAGGAACGGAGGGGGAAAGAGGAACGGAGGGGGACAGCGGAGGGGGACAGCGGAACGGAGGGGGAAAGAAGAACGGAGGGGGACAACGGAGGGGGAAAGAGGAACAGAGGGGGACAACGGAGGGGGAAAGAGGAACGGAGGGGAGACAGCGGAACGGAGGGGGAAAGAGGAACGGAGGGGGACAACGGAGAGGGAAAGAGGAACGGAGGGGGACAACGGAGGGGGAAAGAGGAACGGAGGGGGACAGCGGAACGGAGGGGGAAAGAGGAACGGAGGGGGACAACGGAGGGGGAAAGAGGAACGGAGCGGGACAGAGAAGGAGAGGGGGACAACGGAGGGGGACAGAGGAACCGAGGGGGACAACGGAGGGGGAAAGAGGAACGGAGGGGGACAACGGAGGGGGAAAGAGGAACGGAGGGGGACAACGGAGGGGGAAAGAGGAACGGAGGGGGACAACGGAGGGGGAAAGAGGAACGGAGGGGGACAGCGGAGGGGGAAAGAGGAACGGAGGGGGACAGCGGAGGGGGACAGAGGAACGGAGGGGGCATGGAGGATGAGGTGACAGTCAGCAGTGATCGCGTGTGGGGGAGTTACAAGCACCGATCAGCGCTGTATGTCACTAAGCAGCTGAAAGCCGCGGGGAGAGAAGCTTGTAACTCCTCCACACGCCGATCACCGCTGACTGTACAGGTATCGGTGGAAGCATCGGGAGCATTTACAAGTACTTGGGCAAATACTCGATATCTAGTACCTAGATCTAGTATCTAGTACCAATACTAGTATCGGTATCGGGACAACCCTAGCTGTGACCAAAAGGTACTAAGACTTTGTTCAGGTTCATTGTAATAAATAAGTCTTTGACCATTCACCCAGAGAAGAGACGGGACTCTCAGTTCTTCCTTTGTATAATGTGGCTATTGTGCTGGGTGAGCAACCCGGAGTATGAACTCCGATTACTGGAATGTGACACATGCTCTAATGTCATGCTGCTCTGAGATAGACCAAAATAGGGGTCCATTCATGGCCGATGCTACCACTAGGCAAACTAGGGTGCACTGCTGCCTAGGGGCGCCCGACCACTGGTGTTCCTAATCTCTTCTCTCTGCGGCAAGAAACTAAGTCCCAGCATCAGCAGGCGGCCCCACTCCGTTCGCACATAGTGTCAGAGGCGCAGCGGCGGAGGAGGACTGTGTCCTATCCCAACACCCGAATGAATGGAAGCAAGCAAACATTTATTGATGGGTACTGGTGAGGCTGCATTGATGGGTACTGGTGAGGCTGCATTTGATGGGCGCTGGTGAGGCTGCATTTGATGGGCGCTGGTGAGGCTGCATTTGATGGGTGCTGGTGAGGCTGCATTTGATGGGTGCTGGTGAGGCTGCATTTGATGGGTGCTGGTGAGGCTGCATTTGATGGGTGCTGGTGAGGCTGCATTTGATGGGTGCTGGTGAGGCTGCATTTGATGGGCGCTGGTGAGACTGCATTTGATGGGCACTGGTGAGGCTGCATTTGATGGGTGCTGGTGAGGCTGCATGTGATGGGCGCTTCATTAAAAAGGTGGGGTATACATGGGCAGGGCAAAGGAGGTGGAGTCAGGGGTGGAGCCAGGGTGGCGGCAAAATGAGGTTTCGCCTAGGATGTCAAAAATCCTTGCACCAGCCCTGGGTCTACTTTTTATATCTATTTTTTATAACATCTTGAAGTATTGTAAGGTCTTTCATCAACAAGAAAAAAAGGGTAGGCCACATCTTGTTGTGGATGGGAGCCCAGAAATCCTACAGTGCCAGAGTCCCTTCATAGCAATTACATGAATGAGAAGTTCTCAACAGAGGGACCCCCCTGACTCCCCCCCCCCCCCGACCATTACATGACAACCATGTACGAAGCGCCACAAGACTCCTGCAGCTGACCGCGCTACCGCTCTGCAAAAAAAACGGAAGTGACGCGGCCACCCTGTGCACCCCAAAATGACGTCGGCTGGAACCATGAAGACGAGCCGATGCAGGATCTGACAGAGGAGGAGGGATATATACGCCCCAGACTCCTCCTACAAACGCAGGCTAGCCTCCGGCCAGCCTACTCACATGTGGTATTTATCTCACGTATTTACCGAATGTGCAGTAAATACCTCATGTATTTAACAAATTTGCTGTATTTACCTAAGAGTGCTTACACACTGAAAGCGCCGGGCCGTTAGCAGTAAAGCGTCGCTCGTTTTAGCGGCGCTATACCGCTGTTTAAGCAAAAAAGAGGGTGCGGTGCTTCCGAAGCGCTGCGCATTCATTGTAATGGGCAGGGACGTTTTGGGAGCGCTGTTCCCGCCCTGAAGATGCTGCTTGCAGGACTTTTCTGAACGTCCCGCAAACACACCGCCCGGGTGTGAAAGCACCCATTGTAATGAATGGGAGGCCGTTTTCTGGCGCTTTACAGGCTCTATTTGTAGCGCTAAAATGCCTGAAAACTACCTCAATGTGAACAGGGTCTAAAGTATTTATGGAATTTGCAGGATTTACCTCACGTATTTCCTGAATTTGTGCTGTTTACCTCATGTATTTACCGAATATGCAGTATATACCGCATATATTTATCAAATTTGATATATTTACTTAAAGTAGTTTTGGAATTTGCAGGACTTACCTCACATATTTACTGAATTTGTGCTATTTAACCACTTAAGGACCAAGCCTCTTTTTTAGATGTGTTGTTAAAACAGTTTTTGTTGCTAGAAAATTACTTAGAACCCCCAAACATTATACATTTTTTTTCTAACACCCTAGAGAATAAAATGGCGGTCATTGCAATACTTTCTGTCACACCATATTTGCGCAGCGGTCTTACAAGCGCACTTTTTTGGAAAAATTACACTTTTTTTAATTAAAAAAATAAGACAACAGTAAAGTTAGCCCAATTTTTTTTTATATATTGTGAAAGATAATGTTAAGCTGAGTAAATTGATACCCAATGTGTCACGCTTCAAAATTGCGCCCGCTCGTGGAATGGCGACAAACTTTTACCCATAAAAATCTCCATAGGCGACGTTTAAAAAAATTCTTCAGGTTGAATGTTTTGAGTTACAGAGGAGGTCTAGGGCTAGAATTATTGCTCTCGCTCTACCGATCGCGGCGATACCTCACATGTGTGGTTTGAACACCGTTTTCATATGCAGCCGCTATTCACGTATGCGTTCGCTTTTGTGCGCGAGCTTGGCGGGACAGGGGCGTTTAAAAAATTTTTTTTTCTTATTTATTTTACCTTTAATTTTTTATTTTTACACTGTTTAAGAAAAAAATAAAAATTGTGACACTTTTATTCGTATTACAAGGAATGTAAACATCCCTTGTAATAGAAAAAAAGCATGACAGGACCTCCTAAATATGAGATCTGGGGCGTCAAAAAGACCTCAGATCTCATTTACACTAAAATGCAAAAAAAAAAAAAAAATTGTCATTTAAAAAAAGAATTAAAAAAAATGTCCCTTTAAGAGCTATGTGCGGAAGTGACGGTTTGACGTCGCTTCCTCCCTGCAATGTCATGGAGACGGGTGGGGGGCCATCTTCCCCTCACTCGTCTCCATGCCCAGCTAGTGAAAGCATCCCATCGCCTCCGCCGCTGCCGACGGCTCCGGCAAGCAGCGGAGGTGGGGGCCCTCTCCCGCCGCCGATAAAAGCGATCTTGCGGCGAATCTGCCGCAGAGACCACTTTTATCTTGAAGCGGATCGCCCGCCGAACAAGAGCAGCTAGCTGCTGCCATAACAACGATAGACTCCTTCAAAGTCAGGACGTATATCGGCGTGCGGCGGTCCGGAAGTGGTTAACTCAAATATTTACTGAATTGGTAGTATTTACCTCACGTATTTACTGAATTTGTAGTATTTACCTCACGTATTTACTGAATTTGTGCTATTTAACTCACGTATTTACTGAATTTGTAGTATTTACCTCACGTATTTACTGAATTTGTAGTATTTACCTCACATATTTACTGAATTTGTGCTATTTAACTCACGTATTTACTGAATTGGTAGTATTTACCTCACGTATTTACTGAATTTGTAGTATTTACCTCAAGTATTAACTGAATTTGTAGTATTTACCTCAAGTATTTACTGAATTTGTGCTATTTAACTCACGTATTTACTGAATTTGTAGTATTTACCTCACGTATTAACTGAATTTGTAGTATTTACCTCAAGTATTTACTGAATTTGTAGGATTTACTTCACGTATTTACCAAATGTGCGACATATACCTTATGTATTTACCAAATTTGTGCTAAAATGCCTGAAAACTGCCTCAGTGTGAAAGGGGTCTAAAGTATTTATGAAATTTGCAGGATTTAGCTCACATATTTGCTGAATTTGTAGCATTTCCCTCACATATCATGTGCACATAAAAATGCTGTTTTTTTTTTTTTTCCCTTGCACGTGATTGGCTATTCTTTGCAAAATGAAGCTTTATCTCATTTACTTAGCTCTGGATCAACTGCACTTGCAACGTGCGCAGTCTGTTTGCATTAAAATATCACAAAACCCCCATCTTTCATGCTCCCTGTGCACTCTGACATCACTTCCTGTCCTCCATGTCTCCTCTGCCCTTACTGCGGTGTTAAAGTGTGGGCGGAAGTGACACTGGAGGGAGGAGGGGGGTGTGTTCGGCGCTCTATTTGACTTTCTTTATGGAATGTGTTGTGTCTCCGGTCTGTCCTGATCACATCTACTCCTGTGTATGGTGAGTGCTCTGTCGTCTATTCATCTCCTCCGGATGTTCTCCATTGGGAGTCGTCTTCTTAGTGTTCAGACGATCGCTGTTTTTTTTTGTTCTCCCTGTTTATCCACATCGTCACTTTTTGTTTTGGTTTTTCTTTCCTCTGAGCTCATTTAGGCCCCTTTCACACTTGTGCGGCTTGCCCTGCAAAGTCACATGACAAGTCGTACCCCCGTGATTTCCAATGAGTACCGTTCATATCTGTGCGACTTCAAAGTAGTCCCTGCACTATTTTTTTGCGATTCTTTTCTTTTTTTTTTTCCAGGTGCGACTTGCATAGACATCTGTGCATAAAGTCGCAATGTTACATCGCATCACAACAATGCAGGTGCTGCAAAGGACCAAAACTACCAGGCATGCAAAAATGCTTGTCCGCTGCCTTTGCAGCTTGGAGGGGGGGGGGGGTGCTAAAAACGCGGCGCAACCGCTTGTTTTTAATGCCCTCCAACTACAAGCCTAAGCCCTGTTCACACCGAATCCAACTTTGAAATCGTGCGACCTGGGATTTCAGGTGGGAAGTCGCACGATTTCAAAGTCGGATTCGGTGTGAACGGGGCTTAGACTTGTAGTGGGGGGCATTAAAAACAAGCGGTTGCACCACGTTTTTAGCACCCTCCCCCTCCTCCAAGCTGCCAAGGCAGTGGACAAGCATTTTTGCATGCCTGGTGGTTTTGGTCCTTCTGCAGCACCTGCATTGTTGTGATGCGCTGTAACATTGCTGCATGCTGAAGGTGCACACTGCAGTGTACAGTGACACGCCGTGTGAAAGTGGGAGCAATAGTGTCCAATCATTGGTGTCAGTGGGAGGAATAGTTAGAAGAACTCTTTCACCTTGTTCTGGTGACAACTGTAACATTTTAGATTTAAAATGTTCCAATTTGGATGCGGGTCCATTGAAGTCTATAACATGCAAAACGCTGCATATTGCGAGGAAAAGAGTCCCCGACCCTTTCCAAAAACGCAGAGACACAAAAATGCATTGATGTGAACATGTTCCATAGGAACCCATATTTTAAAAAATTTCCTGCATTTCTGCAAAATGCATCAAAAAACGCATTAGTGTCAATAGAGCCTTAAGGATGGTATTAATAAATCTGTTATATATATATATATATTTTTGTTGTGACTTTCTTGCAGCAAGTCGCACTAATGTGAACCAAGTCTAAAGGTTAGGATTAGAGTGTCCATAATGTGAGAAGGTTGGCTCTATTGTAAAACAGCGGATACAAACTATACGATGATTATAGCGGGTATAGAAAAGAATCACCCCCCCCCTTTAAAATAATAACGTTGCTTTGTAGCCTGAAATGAGGACAGACACATTTTTTGTTTTGTCCAGCTGTCTTTATGTATAACATCCAAGTGAAAGATATAACGCCAACATGTCAGGGAAAAAAATACAAAAATAATAATAATTCAAAAACAGAATCACTGAGTTGGAAAAAGGATCACCCCCCCCCCCCCCCCTATGTCAGTATTTTGTTGAACCACCTTTTGCTTTAATTCCAACCTTTTAGTCTGTTGGGATTTGTCTCTACTAACTTTTACACATCTAGACTTTGCGATATTTGCCCGCTCTTCTTTGCAGAACTGCTCAAGTTCAGCTACATTTGATGGTGACCGTTTGTGGACTGCAGTCTTCGAGTTATTTTCAATGGGGTTTAAGTCTGGGCTCTGACTAGACCATGTAAGGACATTCACCTTTTTACCCTCCAACCCCTGTGTGGTCATTGTTGCTGTGTGCTTTGACTCATTCTCATGTTGGAAGGTAAACCTTCTTCCCATTGACAACTTTCTGGCAGAGGGCAGCAGATTTTCCTCAAGAATTTGATGGTATTTTGCCCCACCCATGACAGAAACCCCATAGCAGGATATTGCCCCCCTATGACAGAATATTACCCCCCCTATGACAGAATATTACCCCCCCTATGACAGAATATTACCCCCCATAACAGGATATTACCCCCACCCCCATAACAGGATATTACCCCCACCCCCCAAACAGGATATTACCCCCACCCCCAAACAGGATATTACCCCCACCCCCCAAACAGGATATTACCCCCACCCCCCAAACAGGATATTACCCCCACCCCCCAAACAGGATATTACCCCCACCCCCCATAACAGGATATTACCCTCACCCCCCATAACAGGATATTACCCCCTCCCCCATAACAGGATATTACCCCCTCCCCCATAACAGGATATTACCCCCACCCCCCATAACAGGATATTACCCCCACCCCCCATAACAGGATATTACCCTCACCCCCCATAACAGGATATTACCCTCACCCCCATAACAGGATATTACCCCCACCCCCCATAACAGGATATTACCCCCACCCCCCATAACAGGATATTACCCCCACCCCCCATAACAGGATATTACCCCCACCCCCCATAACAGGATATTACCCCCACCCCCCATAACAGGATATTACCCCCACCCCCCATAACAGGATATTACCCTCACCCCCCATAACAGGATATTACCCCCTCCATGCTTTACTGTAGGAATGGTGTTATTTGGAGGGTGAGTTGTATTGGATTTCCACCAGACATATCGTTTGGTGTTGAGGCCAAATAATTAAATTTTAGTCTCATCCGACCAGATCACCTTTTTCCACGTGACCTCAGAATCTTCAAGGTGAGTTTAAAGTGGTCAGATGAGACATAAATGTAATTATTTGCACGCAAATTGACAGTGTCAGTAGGTCAGAGGTCGATGTCAGTAGCAGGGGCGGCCCGTCCATTAGGGGCGCCCGGGCGCTGCCCCCTCTATCCACGTCAACCCCTATATGAATAATGGATTCATGCATAGCATGAGTCTATCCATGGCCGCCGCGGCCACCCCCTATTCATGCGTCCGGCCCCTTGCCGGACGCCTGAATTACAGCAGCGGGTATATTTTTTTGAAGCGCCTGATTAGAGCCAGAGGCTCCAATAGGTTTCAAAATGGGGTGGGCTCAGGACGCAGAGCATTGCGCCATGAGCCCACCCAGGTGTTACAACAGCGAATGAATATTTGCTGTTGTAACACTGATCCTCAATCCGGCCAATCAGAGGCAGGTCTGAGACCCGTTTTCCGATTGGCCGAAAAGAGAAGACTCCCGATTGGCCTCCGAGGAGGAGGAAGGAAACGGAAGCCGCCGTGGAGAGCAGAGGAAGGGTAAGCTGTCGCCTCCGCCAAGCAAGTGAAGCCCTGCAAAGATGGGGTAAATGCACCAGATCCGCCGACCGACTTACGGGGGTGTTACTGTTTGCCGCCGCCACCCCAAAAAAAAAATCAACCACGTGCCGCCACTGGTCAGTAGGGCAGAGTTTGATGTCAGTAGAGAAGTGGGCAGTGTCAGTGGTTTTATTTTTTTTAATATCACTTTTTTACAATTATTACTTTTTGCATACATTTTTATTTTTATTTATTTTTTTACAATTTTTTTTTTTTTATTACTTTTTTACATAATTTTTTCACTTTTTTTTTTTAGGAGCCTTATTGGGGAGGACTGAAATATCGGTGGTCTAAACAGACCCCTGATGTCTTATTTTTCAGATAAAGGGACTGAGGACAGAGATTCGCAGTCTCTCTGCAGCCTAGCTCATGCTGTGTGCAGTCCTATGCTCACTGGTTTCCTCCACACTCCTAAGACATGCTGGCAGGTAATTGGCTCCAGTCTGAATTGGCCCCTATTATGTGTATCTATAAAGGTGACCTTTGATTGTAGGGACCGATGACTTGTACAATATGCACTCACTGGCCACTTTATTAGGTACACCTGTTCAATTGCTTAATAACACAAATTGCTAATCAGCCAATCACATGGCAGCAGCTCAATGCATTTAGGCATCTAGATGTGGTGAAGACGACTTGCTGATGTTCAAACCAAGCATCAGAATGGGGAAGAAAAGGGGATTTAGATGACTTTGAACGTGGCATGGTTGTTGGTGTCAGACGGGCTGGTCTGAGTATTTCTGGGATTTTCACACACAACCATCTCTCGGGTTTACAGAGAATTGTGGGAAAAAGAGAAAATATCCAGTGAGCGGCAGTTGTGTGGAGGGAAATGCCTTGTTGATGTCAGAGGAGAATGGGCAGACTGGTTCCAGATGATAGAAAGGCAACAGTAACTCAAATAACCTCTCGTTACATCCAAGGTATGCAGAATACCATCTCTGAACGCACAACACATCCATTCTTGAAGCAGATGGGCTACAGCAGCAGAAGATCACACCGGGTGCCACTCCTGTCAGCTAGGAACGTTTCCAACACCTTGTTGTATCTATGCCACGAAGAATGAAGGCAAAAGGGGGTCCAACCCCCGGTACTGGCAAGGTGTACCTAATAAAGTGGCCGGTGAGTGTATATGCTCGCCGGTTTCCTCCCACACTCCAAAGACATGTTGGTAGGTAACTAGTTTCTGTCTAAATTGGCTCCTAGTATGTGTATGCTGCGGATGATTTACCCCCTTCATGACCAGGCCATTTTTTTGAGATACGGCACTGCGTTACTTTAACTGACAATTGCCGTGGTCGTGCGACGCTGTACACAAATAAAATTTTTATAATATTTATGTAAAAGCACAGCGTAAATTGAAAGCGCTTTTAGAAGTACCTGTAATATATAAATAAATAAAATACACCCCCCCCCCCCGTATCTTCTATTTCAGATGGATCCAGCAGAGCAGCTTTTGCCAACCAATGAAGACAATCTCAGTGTGGGAGATCTGGAGGTATTTATTTCATGTCTCTCTGGAGTTCTCGATTAAAGATACTAATACTAAAGATACAAATACTGTAGCTGCTGACTTTTTTTCAACCACTTCAGCTCCGAAAGATTTACTTCCCTTCAGGCCATTTCTTTGCGATACGGCGCTGCGTTACTTTAACTGACAATTGCGCGGTCGAGCGACGCTGCACCCAAATACAATTTTGTCCCCAATACCCCCCACCCCCAACAAATAGAGCTTTCTTTTGGTGGTTTTTTGATGCGCTTTTTATTTTTTTGTGCTGTAAACAAAAGAAAAAAAACTACAATTTTGAAAATAAAAAAACATTTTTTAATTTCTGCTATAAAACACATTCAATTAAAAAAATAAAATGAATTAAAAAAAAAAAATCAAATTTCTTTATCAATTTAGGCCAATATGTATTCTGCTACATGTTTTGGTTAAAAAAAAATAAAAAATACCAATAAACGTATATTAATTGGTTTGCGCAAAAGTTATAGCGTCTACAAACTCTGGGATATTTAATATAATTTTTTTTTTTTTTTGTGTTTGCCAGTAATGGCGACAATCAGAGATTTTATAGCAGGACCTGCGATATTGCGGAGGACAAATCGGACACTGACACTTTTGACACTTTTTTTTTTTTTTTGGGGTGACCAGTGACACTAATACAGTGACCAGTGCTAAAAATATGCACTGTCACTGTACTGATGACACTGGCTGGGAAGGGATTAACATCAGGGGCGATTAAATGGTTCACTCCGTGCCTATGTTGTGCTTACTAGCTGTGGGGGAGGTGCTTTGAAAAGGGCAAGGCAAAGATCTGTGTTCCTTCTTAGCAGAACTACAGGATCAATGCCTTACCTTCTGACAGAACGACAATCTGCCTTGTTTACGTAGGCAGATCGCCGTTCGGCTTGCGCCCTGTGTAAGTGGCGGGTGCCAGCGGACGTCGAGTCCGCGGTATTAGCTGCTGGGCTCCCGCTGTCTAGAATCACAGCGGGAGCGTATCGCTGGCGACACGCGCCCCCCCCCCCCCCAGACCCGGAAGTGTCAGGTCACGTACTAGGTACGTGATCTGGCGCAGAGGAAAGGCCCTGCCGCAGCAAATGTGCGGTGGGCGGCCATTAACTGGTTAATATAAGGACACTTGCCTGTCCAGGGATCCAGAGATGTCTTCCCTCGAGCTGATTCTTCAATCCGCTTCGGGTGCAGGCGCCGGCATCTCTAGTAAGGGAAACAGGAAGTGAAATACAAATATAAATTTTATCATTTTAAAACGTCTCGTGAAACATTTTTTGATTTGCTCTCTTCAGAAAATTGTTCGCCGATTGACCGAGGAGGTAGAGCGGCACAGAGAGGAGCTAACCAAACAAAAGGGAGAACTTCAGGACCTCCACACAGAAGAGACTGAGAGGTATCCTATAGGACAATGTCTGTATAAAATGGTGATCGTTGCAATATTTTATGTCACACGGTATTTGCGCAGCGGTCTTTCAAACGCAATTTGTTGGGGAAAAAAAAGACACTTTCGTGAATTAAAAAAAAGAAAATTAAACCGTAAAGTTAGCCCAATTTGTTTGTATAATGTGAAAGATGATGTTACGCCGAGTAAAGAGATACTCAACATGTCATGCTTTGAAATTGCGCACACTCTTGGAATGGCGACAAACTACGGTATCTAAAAATCTCCATAGGCGGCGCTTTAAAAAAAATGTAACGGTTACCAGGTTAGAGTAATGCCCCGTACACACGATCAGACATTCCGACAGATGTTGGCTCAAACTTGTCTTGCATACACACAGTCACACAAATCTTGTCGGAAATTCCGAACGTCAAGAACGCGGTGACGTACAACACGTACGACGAGCCGAGAAAAAGGAAGTTCAATAAGCCAGTGCGGCTCTTCTGCTTGAATCCGAGCATGCGTGGAGCTTTGTGCATCGGAATTGTGTACACACGATCGGAATTTACAAATTTTGTTGTCGGAAAATTTTGAGATCCAGATCTCAAATTTTGTGTGGCGGAAATTCCGATGGAAAATGTCCGATGGAGCCTACACACGGTCGGAAATTCCGACAACAAGCTCCCATTGAACATTCTCTGTCAGAAAGTCCAACCGTGTGTACGGGGCATAACAGAGGAGGTGCTAGAATTATTGTTCTCACTCTAACGATCGTGGCGATACCTCACATGTGTAATTTGAACACCGTTTACATATGCGGGCGATACTTACGCATGCGGTTTCTTTGCTGCGCGAGCTCGCGGGGGACGGGGGGCGCTTTAAAAAAAAAATATATTTTTTTCTTTTATTTATTTATATATATATATATATATATATATATATATATATATATATATATATATATTTACATATGTCACTTTTAAAAATAGAAATTCTGATCACTTTTATAGCTGTCAAAAGGAATGTAAACATCCCTTGTGACAGTAATAATAATTCCCTCCTTTGCACTTCAAAGTTTTCAGATTGGCAAAAACGGCGATTTTTAAAAAATAATTAATTAATATTATTATTATTTTTTTAAATCGGCGCCATTGACAGCCAAGTAAACTGGAAGTGACGTCGCTTCCATGCAGGTCCTGTGGGTGGGGTGCAGCGCGATGCGGCAGCAATAACGCACACAGTCCAAGTGCCATGAAAGAACTTGTATTGAAATAATGCAAAGACACTTCACAATAAACCCGGTGGGAAGACAACCCAATTGGGAACACTCACCGGTCCAACCGCGTGTAGAGAGGGCAGGTTTCAGCCGAACTGGCAGCGCCTGCTGAGGGGCAGAATGCAGCCTGGCCGTCTCATGCTCAAATGGGAAGATGCCCAGAGAAGTTGTGAGCCTAAAGCCTCGTACACACGATGACACTGCTAGAGTCACATGGGGCAGCAGCATCCAAACGGATTACTTCCTTAGTGACCCAGGAAACCATAGAGGAGCCATGTTCCTCTTGACTTCCTCTCCAACGGCAATGCCGCTACAGAAAAGCACCACCTACAGAGGAGAAAGTAGACTGCTTTTTTTTTTTAATTAAAAACAAACTCGATTCACGATTCAAATGGAGGTGTGTGGTGTGTTTTTTTTTTTTTTTTTTTGTTTTTTTTTTTGAGCAGCTGCAGGCAGGAGTCGAGGCGAGGCCTAGTCCGCGGCATCTGGCCTCGCGACTTCGACCTAAAAACTCCTGCCCGCAGCTCCTCAGGACCGGCGAGGTGTCAGCGCCGGTCCTGGTGAGGGAAAAAAAAAAAAATCTAAAAAATCGATTTGCTGAAAATTTGAATCGATTTGACCTCTCAACTCGATTCAAGATTCAAATCTGATTTTTTTTCTCCAGCCCTGGAGAGAGCACCTCCAAACTGAGATCAGAGGGGTACACAGAGGAAGGCTTTTTGGCTGCTGAAGGTTAAAGCTGACCTGTTCCTACAGATGATCCTAGGTGGAACATTTTAGTTTTAAATGTGTGTAAAAAGATGACACTTTAAGACAGAAGCAGATTTTCTCCTTTAGAAGATATCAGGCTGTAGATGCTTCTGGAGTCTGGCAGTGTCTGGGGGGGGGTTTGGGGACACAACAGTGTGTTCTACATCTGAATAAAAAATTTGTATTGGTTATAAATCTCTCTTCCTGTAGGAACCGGACCCGGGAACGTTATGCCGCCCACTTCGTTCAGATACTGGATCTACAAGAAGCTCTGGAGGAGGAAGAGAAGACCCGGCAGCAGCTGCGGGAGGTGAAGCAGGAGATGGAGAGGCTTAGTGAGCCGTCAGAGCCGGAGTCCAGGTAACGGCTTCCTTCTGGAGGACTGTGGTGGCCAAAAGAAGCTTTTCAATGTACCCAACATTGGCGCTGTCAGGGTGGACCCATGGAGGCCATTCTGCTTAAAGCAGAACTAAAGTTCACAATTTTCCACTCCTGTGGTCTGACGTCCATGAGGTCCTTTGCTGACATCTTCTCCTCAGCTTTTTCTGGATGTCAGGTCTTTGGCCAGCACAGGATGACATAACGCTTGCACCATGCACAGGAGTTCATTCAACATCCAAGCACACAGGCCTTGTGCCAAGAATGTACCCTGAGCTGCACATGCACACTTTACCGGCTGCAATACATACACTGTGGCAGGGCAGTTCATAGAGGCACCATAACTTGCCTGTACTTCGGGGCTTTCTTCTGGGTCCGTTCGCGCATCCAGAAACTCGAACTGTCATACTGATCAGTGGGTCCCGACCAACGATTTATGGCTGAAGAATGACAGAAGAGAGCCCTGTGTTGGTAAACAACACAAGGCTCTCTTCAGATGGCAGCAATGTGCCTGTTTTTTTTCAGTAACTCTGAAGTGATGTAACGTCATCGCTTCTAGTTCCCCATATCCTAGAGACGAACAAAGCGGTTCCGGCCTTTGTTCGTCTCTATGATCAGCCGGTGGAAGCACCCACTGTTCGTTCGGGTATTTCGGAGGGGCGGGACAGCTGTCCGATGAAGGCGGGAGGGTGTCCTCTCCCGCTGCTTGTAAAAGCAATCCAGTGGCTAGTTAGCCGCTAGGATTGCTTTTATAAGAAAGCTGGCTGTCGGCTCTAAAAAAAAAAAAAAATGGCAGCTGCAGGCATCATCCCGGTATAACCACTTAAAGACTAGCGGCGTACGGGTATGTCACTGGTCGGCAAGCGGTTAATAATTTTACTTTTTTTTTGCTATTTCCTGTGCTATTTGCCTTGTAATGATTGGCTCACATGATATGGCTACAGGTAGAGGTGCAGAACAAAAATTTTCAGAATTCATTTTGTTTATTCGTATGCGGTTAGATTATTTTCGAATCAATTTGAATAGTTTTCGATTTGTTTTCCAATTTCCAAAGAGAATAAAATAGAATAGAAAATAAAGGAATATAATAGGAAAAATGTAGAATAGAATAGAATAGAAAATAAAATAAAAGAATATGACATAATAGAGTAAAAGGGAACAACATAGAATAGAAAATAAAAGAATATGACATAATAGAGTAAAAGGGAACAACATAAAATAGAAAATAAAAGAATAAATAGAATATAACCATCTTCCGAAATTCGAATAGAATTAAAAAAACAATAGAATAGCAAGAATATAACCATTACCCAAAATTCAAATAGAATCAGTTTTGAATATGAACGGAATAGAAAAGAATAGATTTAGAATAGAAAATAACAGAATAGTATAGAAAAAAAAAACCCAAAATAGAACGAGTATAACCATCTTCCTATTCTAATCTATTCAAATTGATTAGTTTTGAATTGTGGGAAATGGTTTATATTCTTTCTATTCTTTTTCTATTTGTTTATTCTATTCTCT
>JBBDGP010004215.1:95000-132946 GCA_037952835.1 Lithobates septentrionalis | reverse complement strand
ATTTTTTTTTCTAGCAGCAAATATCTGCTAACATTTTGTGTTACACCAGACAGAAGATTATATACGTACGGGGACAGTTACTCATTGTGTACCACTCCATACACTGTCCGAAGGGGAAAGAGGCCACATAAGCATTGGAGTCCACACATTGCTTCATATTACTGCACCACATGCACTCGGAGCTGGCACTGGTACAATCAGAGCACTGCGATCTAGAGGCACAAGGAGTCCGGCATTGCTTGGCACTGTGATTAGCTGCAGGTCAAAAAAGTTTGACAGAATGCATCAGTCAAAAAACAATAACAATGGCAAAGTTAGAGCTTCAGAAAAAAGTAACACATGATCTATATTCCTCACCCTTACTGTATATAAAAACACAGGAAACTCAGCACAGAATCCAAAACCACTGTGCAAGTCAACACTAATTTGAAAACACAAAAAGGATGCAGTAAACCACAGCAACCAAATAAGCATATGCTTACTCTGGTAAAAGCATACGCTTTTACCAGATATTCCAGAATATGGTCTTACTGCACGTCGTTGCAACTTATGGGAGAATGGGCCCAAATTACCCAAAAGATTTGTTTAAAGCCATTTAGGTAAATTCTAGGACAAAGGAGGTATGGATCTGTTACTCTTCATTATTGACCACTTTCCCCTCTGCTCTCACCTGGTCTTTCACAGACACTGCCGTTGATTGGGTGGATACAGGTCGCTGCTTTTAGGCCTGTGGTTGACGGTTCGGCCAGGTACCCACAAAAGCCAGCATCGCTGGGCTCCCCAGCCTGCCACTGGAGAGTGCTGTTAGTGAAAGGCGACATGTCCTCCCAGCACCAGTATGACACATTGATCTTCCTGAGTCCAACCCAGGGTGTGAGTTCAGTCTTTGGCTGCAACACAAATGGAGATATGCTTGGAAACGCACAGGTAAATGCAAATACTTTCATGCAAAAGAGAATAACCAGGAGAGTTTTTATATTTTAATCTTTCTACAAAAGAACTGGTAAATATGCTTTACTAATGTTCTTCCGGTATCGCGATTCACATATTTCTGCCGCACTGCATAGCTAACAAGAGCTTCAGTTTTATAACCTCCTCGATTAGCTGTCAGAACACAGCAGATGATGCTGGTTCATTATTCATTGGACAGACTGGGGATGACATAGGAAGATTTTTGTGAATCAGCAAGGCAGGGATTTGTGAACTACAAGACCAACTAAACAGAATTGTAAATCTGGCAGATAAAGCTGCTTACACATAACCCCTGCTATCTTGTTCCACTTTCCTCCATAATACACCAACTACTGATGACATGACCCCCAATATCCCTACAGCCTAATGCTCCAAGCTTAGAGGTAATACTTGATTTTACACTCTTATTAAGACCTCACACATTCACTTAATAAACACCTCTGGTCATCCTCATACCTTCCTCACACATGATACAGCTAATTTGCTAGTGTTTGCAATCATCACATTCAGGTTTGATACTGTAACACTTAGCACTATGGTCTATTAAACTTATAATAATAATAATAATAATAATAATAATATTAATATTAACTACCTGCATGTTCTGCAGCTGCTTCACCACAAACTCCACTTTCTTCTGTGAGGTAAGAGAGGCCAGTGCAGCGTTCTGATTGCGGCAGGCCAGCTTGGAGTTGTCATAGTTTTCCTTAGTAATGGCGATTTTCAGGCATGAACTTTCCACTAGGTACCAGTTTGCTCCACAGATGTTTTCTGAAGGAGTCACAAATCAAAAGGTTCCAGATTATTAAACATACACAAAATAAAAAATGAAATAGTTCATACTGAAGAATGGAGAATTTTAAAACCTCCACTTTAAAATTGTTGTAAAAGTGCAGTCTTACCTCTGAAGGATACTATTAAAGCCCAATTTTAGAAAAACGTGAAACTCAAAGAGTAAGGGTAGTGATAGGAAAATGTGTAATGTAAGGCCCCTTACACACTGGGGCGGTGGGGGCGTCGACGGTAAAACAGCGATATTTTTAGCGCCGCTTTACCGCCGTTTTAGCGGCGGTATTCGGCTGCTAGCGGTGCGGTTTTAACCCCCGCTGACGGCCCGAAAAAGGGTTAAAACCGCCCGCAAAGCGCCGCTACAGCCACGCTATCCCATTGATTTCAATGGGCAGGAGCGGTTTAGGAGCGGTGTATACACGGCTCCTTCACCGCTCCAAAGATGCTGTTTGCAGGAGTTTTTTTCCTCTCCTGCCAGCGCACCGCTCCAGTGTGAAATCCTTCGGGCTTTCACACTGGAAACACAGTAGCGGCAGTTTTAGGTCGGTTTGCAGGCGCTATTTTTAGCGCAATAGCACCTGCAAACCGCCCCATTGTGAAAGGGGCCTAAGAGTAGTTTAGTGGATTAATTACACTCCAATAAGTTGGGTTACATGATGGCATACAGCAGATCCAAAATGTAAACAATGCCAATTTGTGAGAGTTTATGGAAATACTAGTCCCAGCAGGCCTTGCGGCTAATTGTGTAGACATAATACTGGTGTTCTCCTGTGGGCAGATCGTTTTTTAGAACCATGAACAAAAAACAGTTACTAACTGCCATGACGTTGTGCCAATCAAGCCGTTTTTATGGGCTGGATGTTTCAAAGGACTTCTGGGGGGGATGTCCTCTCTTCGCAGTTATCTCAGTGAGGAGACGAGAGGATATGTTTTTAGCAAACATTACTTGATATATATCTTAATGTGGATGGAAAATTGTGTACGCTCTAATAAGAGTTTATTCCACAAGGCGTGCCGGAATTATGCTGTATTAATGGGGGTCGTGGGTGACAGATGTGTGTATGGGTGTGTGTATGAATGGTGTGACTTTGTTCTGGTTGGGGTATTTCTGTTTTATACAGCTGTACTACTTCATGAGTTCTGCTATATCATCATTGATCTAAATACCTATGACATACATGTATGTAGAGCAGCCTGTATTATTGGTTCTTTTATTATTTCATTGTTTTTGTATTATTTTCACTATAAAAATCCAAAAATAAACACCCTTAAACAAAAAAAAAAAAAAAAAAAGCAGTTTTTATGGGGCAGGAAACCCAGAGCTCACACCGCTTCCAAATCACCCTTTTAGCTAGGAATATCTGAGTAGCTTCACATAGGCAGACAAGGAGGGCAGTCACAAGAAAGACTAAAAATGGCTTAAAGGGGTTTTAACCACTTCAGCCCCGGAAGATTTTACCCCCTTCCTGACCAGAGCACTTTTTTGCGATGCGGCACTGCGTCGCTTTAACTGACAATTGCGCGGCCGTGCGACGTTGCAGCCAAACAAAATTGACGCCCTTTTTTCCCCACAAATAGAGCTTTCTTTTGGTGGTATTTGATCACTTCTGCGGTTTTTATTTTTTGCGCTATAAACAAAAAAAGCCACAATTTTGAAAAAAAAAAAACGCATTATTTTTTACTTTTTGCTATAATAAATATCCCCCAAAAATATATATAACATTTTTTTTTCCCTCAGTTTAGGCCGATATGTATTCTTCTACATATTTTTGGTAAAAAAAAATTGCAATAAGCGTATATTTATTGGTTTGCGCAAAAGTTATAGCATCTACAAAATAGGGGATAGTTTTATGGCATTTTTATTTTTAGGTTTTTTTTTGTTTTTTTTTATTAGTAATGGCGGCGATCTGCAATTTTTATCGGGACTCCGACATTATGGTGGACACATGGGACAATTTTGGGACCATTGTCATTTATACAGCGATCAGTGCTATAAAAATGCACTAATTACTGTGTAAATGACACTGGCAGGGAAGGGGTTAACCACTAGGGGCCGATGAAGGGGTTAAGTGTGTCCTAGGGAGTGATTCTAACTGTGGGGGGGGATGGGCTTTAAGTCACATGACAGCCATCACCGCTCCCGATGACAGGGAGTGATGATCTCTGTCATGACACAAGCCAGAACGGGGAAAAGCCTTGTTTACACTTCCCCGTTCTGAGGCTCCGTGACACTATCGCCGGGAGACCGGCAGACAGAGTCCGCCGGTCCCGCGGGCACAGTCACGCGCATGCCTGCTATCCCCAGCTCCTAAAGGGGACGTACAGGTACGCCCATTTGCCCACCGCTGCCATTGTACCGTCGTATATTGGTGTGCGGCGGTCGGCAACTGGTTAAAGGCTCCAGGTTTTTCACCCTAATGCATTCTATGCATTAAGCTAAACCTTCTGTGCTGCAGCTGCCCCCAGAGCCGCCCCCCAGGGCCACCCCATACCCCCCTCTTTTCTTACCTGTGATGTGCACGAGCCCAGCCACGCCAACCGATGTCTCCACACTCATTGGATAGATTGCTAGCAGCAGGTGCCATTGGCACCCACCCTTACCTGATCCGATTTGCCAAAAAAAAAAAATAAAAATCACAGACGGATTGTGGTTCTACTTTCCATCCATCCAGCGGATGGGATCCAAATGCCCCATAGAGAAGAACGGGACTTAGGCTGCATAGTGGAGCGGACACGGACCTGCCATCTGCCCATTTAGTGGGGATCAGTGGACAGTTCCCACGCTGAGCAAGCAGATTCCGCTTAGCGGAGGCACCTGTGTGAAAAACGTTGATTTACTAAAACTGGAGTGTGCAAAATCTTGTGCAGCTGTGCATGGTGACCAATCAGCTTCTAACTTCAGCTTGTTCAATTAAGCGTTGACAAAAAAAACCTGAAAGCGGATTGCTTTCGATGCACAGCTTCACCAGATTTTGCACTCTCCAGTTTTAGTAAACCAACCCCTAAGTATAGTGTAACAGGAGGATTAACCAGGTGTACTCAAGCATTGTCAGGAGGAAACCCAAAAGCCCATGGCAAGTGGTCTCCATGCCATACATTTTAGACTGTCTGGCATATAAAGCATGTATAGGGCCTACACTAGGGAGCATGCAAATTTCAACTTTCAAGTTAAAAGTGCTGACCTTTCTAGGATTAGCTCTGGAGTACTACTGTACCACACAAAAATTGCCAAAAAGCAAAAACCTAATGAGCCAGACATGGTAGTCCCAATGTTTCTCTTATTACAGGTTTCCTTATACCTCATAACTATATTCCTCATACCCTAGCCCAGGGGTAAGCAACCTCGGGGTCTCCAGCTGTTGTGGAACTACATTACCCATGAGGCATTGCAAGGCTGGCACTTACAATTACTCCCAGTGGCATGATGGGACTTGAAGTTCTGCAACAGCTGGAGGGCCCCAGGTTGCCTACCCCTGTTCTAGCCCCATCTAAGCAAACACTGGAAGAGGGTCACTGCACAGATGGGGAGAAGAATGGACTACCAAGAGAAAAATAAAAATCTGCTGCAAGCTTTTAGGATGGATTACACCACACAGTGTCCACAGCTATAGAGGAAGTGAGGTTTTAAAGCTTACATCCTGTTTGGTAAAAATGTGCACATATTTGAAAGCCCATTGTCTAGACATAACTTAATACAAAAAAAACAGAAGAGGGATGTGACATATTACCTGGCAGCCCTATACACTCCTGATTGCGTGGCTCCCACTGGCAGTTTTGGTTGATGGAACAGCTCTTACAGCTAGTCTTCTTGTTACAATAGAAGCCGTAGTTGTTTTTCGGACACTGGTCATATGATGTAATTGCCCCCTGTTCAACGGAAAATATCCATTACCAGACTGTACGGGAACCCCAATGATGACACACATAAGCCACAGATACAAGACACCATATGAATAATCACTGTCACCCTCTTCCTTACTAATAAATTTAGCTCATTTGGACAAAAATATATATATATATATATATATATATATATATATATATATATATATATATATATATATATATATATATATATATATATATATATATACATATATAACTCAGAAGAAATGTTTGTTACCACAGCAAGCAAACTGCAACAGAGGTTCGTCTACAGTAAGAAAAGTAAATCCAACACCTGTTGCTATAGCAACACTTCCACTTACTACTGGTGAGTTTAGACTTAAAAAATAAGCTGCAATGTTTTCTAAATTGAACAACGTACTATACAAGGATCGTAAAGCTCTCCTAAATACATTAGATTATGTCTAAATATCATATATACCAATCAAAACCTGAAGCACATCAAAGAATACTACATTATATTATAAAACAAGGCAAAAAATACAGCAAAAAAAAAAGGAAGAATGCTCACAATGGAAAATGCTCTATATCTCCCATAACAAAAATCGGAGTACATTTTAACATGATAATCAGAAGAGTGTACCATTTTCTGTGCTGCCTACCATTCTAAATAAGCTACTGCAACAAATCACTGTGAAATAAAACATAAGGAAAATTTGAAACCACAGTGCTACAATAAGATCTCCTCTACTATAACATCATAAAAACATTAGAAGAAAAGTATGGGATTGATAAAAAATATTATACTCACCTAGGTGGATGTAACATCGCTCCAATGCTGCATCTGTCCCCTGCCAGCGCCAAGACTGACAACTGAGTGATCAAACACCTCTGATCGCTGAGTTCTTGGTCTTTAGGCTGCAGAGAGCTGGTGACTGTCAGTCACCAGCTCTCTGCTCTGCCCCTCCAGCGCGCGCTGGGCTGTGGAGGGGGCTGGATGGGCTGGCTAAGGCTCTCAGGGGCTTACTGAGAGGCTTTGTCAGATGCCTATACAGGCATCTGTGTAGTCGGGATCTTTCCTGAGCCTGTACCAGTTGAGTGATGTCAGCCAAAAGCAGGCTTGGGTCAAAGGCCTACAGCATGAACTGCACTCCTGTGATCCATAGGAGAAGTACAGCCAAAAAAATCTTTGGCTAGAAATCTCCTTTAAAGCTGAATTCCAAGTATGGCTTTGAATGCCAAGTTATACTGATCCAGCGTGACCTTACGGGGACCGGAAGGGACATTTGTGTTCCACGGCCAGGAAGAGACAACCGGAAGTAAGCAGTGGACGCTGTCTTCCTTATGTTTGAGGGTCTCAAGCCTATCCTGTGCTGTGAATAACGCTTTTTTGGTGTTGATGACATAAGAACCATCTTACTGTCGGATTTTAAGGAGCCTGCCATTTGCGATTAATAAAGGATAAAAAACTAAATTACGCTATTTGGAGCTTCTTTTTTTTATCCGAGTACCTATGGGAGATCTTGTACAGCTCTGACACCCTCCATGACGTGGATGACAGTAGTTTTAAACATATCAAGGCTTGATGTGTTCTGCTTTCTGGTGAGTGAGAACCCAGTGTGACGCACAGCTTGAGGATTTTGGTGCACATCTTCAATACCACATTAGGATTACCACCTGTGTCTCTCTAGAATGTCATCACCATCTGTCATTCATCTTTCTCATGTGTTATCATATGAAAGCCAGTCATAATAAGCAATGACGGTAGCGCTGCCTTAGTATTCAGGGGTACTTATTGAAGCACCTGTGGACAATTTACTATTTTGTATGTACGTTTTTTTTGCATTTTAAGCGGCAGCTAACATTTTGAATCACTGTGGTTAATTGAATCACTGCGAGTATTGGAGATACTGAACGGTCTATATTATTTTAAGATTTATAAGCTCCACAGCGCTGAGCTAGTGGAAGGCGGCCTGTGTTTTCACTCTATTGTGAGAATCCCTGTAGTAGTTGCCGTTATAGTCCCCCATCTTCCAGGGGCCGCTACCCATGGGTGCTCAACCTGTGGCCCCCCACCTGTGGCCCTCCAGCTGTTGCAGAAGTACAAGTCTCAACATGCTTCTCCCTTTGGGAGTCATGCTTGTAACTGTCAACAGCTTGAAATGCCTCAGGGGACTTGTAGTTTCGCAACAGCTAGAGGGCCATGGGTTGAGCACCCATGCGCTACACAGCAACCACAGGATGTCTCGCATGCACTACGGGCACCATTCACAGAACGCTTTGCATTTTTCTTTATGGATGCAAACCATTCTTTTATTAGACCAGGTAGAGAGTATGGCATCACCACTACAGGCTCTCCACCTCGTCCAATCAGAGAACTCTATGCATTCATTGAGAAAAATATTAGGCGTTCTGTGAATGGTGCCAGTGTTGAGTAAGGGACACCCTGTGTTTACTATGCAGCAGGGCAGCTACCTGGCATGGAACCTGGAAGACAAAGCTTGACCAGTGTAACTACGCTTTAAAATGAATCCGTGACTTTTTGTCTTTTTACTTATTGTTAAAAAAAAAAAAAAAAAAAAAAAAACCTTTGTTAACCCCATTATAAAAATGTGCTCCTTTAAACCACAGTATCCCAACCAGATGGAGAAGACTCTCACCTTGGTTACATCCTATCTTTCTATTATAAAGGGACATAGCGCTTAATTAGACAATGTAGCTCTGATCCTCCTCCGCTCCCCTTTATTGTGATTCAGACAATAAAGCTTTCAGGATGGGTCAGTGGAACAGCTCAGCCGAAGACAAATCACCTCCAAATAGCGTAACTCCTTTATTCAGCAAACACGTGAATCAATCCATTTACACAGCGTGTAAGCTTCACAGCACTAGCAATATCAAGCTGAACAGACAGTGTTAAACACTTGCCTTCCTTACTGCACAAAAGCCAGTCCTTTCACACTCCAGGATTATCCTTGTAGTACATGCAGTAGCTCGGTCAGACACGTTTCGTCAATCAAGAATTTGTCAAAGACCCCTAAAGGTGCCTCATATCGCTGGTGCTGTGGAGCACTCATGCTGTGTAAATGGATTGATTCCTGTGTTTGCTGAATAAAAGAATTACTGCTGTGTGGATGCGATTTATCTTCCTTCTTTGAGCTGTTCTGCTGACCCGTGCTGAAAGGTTTATTGGCCGTGTTACAGCTACTGGGAGCAGAGGAGGATTGGAGCTACATTACCTAATTAAGATCTTTATTCTTTCTGTATTAGAAAGGATAATATCATTTTGTGCCTACCATAACATCCTTTTCTTACAGTCCATTGAGCGTCACCAGAAGTCTTTTACCTTCGGGTTATATTGCCGTCTCCTGGAGGCCTAGAAACTGACTCCAAAAAAAAAGGATTTTACGTGTACAAAAATTATATTTTCTTTACCGTCCATCAATGGACTCAGGAAGTCAAACTTTCAGGACATTCAAAAGCAGTCCAACTGAAGGACCAGCCGCACCAAAAACAGACAATAGGAAAAAAAAAAGGAGCCTGCCTGCACACAAAGAGCTGCCCGAAGTTGGCATCATATGAGGCAGAAACAACCAGCAGTCAAAATATTTGAACAGGAGATGAGGGGGCAGCCTTGCAAATCAAATGTACAGCTACTTGACGCCAAAAAAGCATTCACAGATCTAGTAGAATGCACCTTGACAGGGTGGAACCCGATCCTTGATACCATAAACTTGAACGATGGTCTATGCCACCTAGAGATTGTCAAACAAGAAGCCAACGCACCTTTGCAGGGTCCATCCAGGATGAGAAAAAGGTAATTGTTTTTTCTGAAAAAGGCAGTGGCTAGCAGGAAGGTTTGCACAGCCTAAACCATAACCAGACAATGGCTGGAAATTTTGTTTTGATGAGCAGGAGATAGGCAGAAGAACAATGAACTGGTTAAGGTGAAAGACAGAAAATACCTTCTTTGTATGTTAAGGCAGCCAGCTCAAAAACTTGCATTAGAAAACAGTAACTGATGGGACAAGGAAAACCAGAGTGAGAATCATTTCCATTGGGTTCAAATAAAGGTTTGAAAAGTACAGAGAGAACAAGATTCAAGTCCCAGTGAATCACTAGGGAATGGATCGGAAGAGCTACACGAGTCCCCCTTGATATTGCTGAAAGCCAAACGCTGGTCAAGATCCAACTACAGTAATGAAAGGATTTATCACACAGAAAAACTCCTGGGGAGAAAAGCCCTAAGACTTGAACAAATCATGTCCGATGATAAACCTTGCAGGAATTAGACTTCCGGGCAATCAGCATCATGGAATTCAAAGACTCAAAGAGAATCTCTAGTGCTGGAGAACATGAACATTAACAGCCATGCTGTTAAAACCAGCAACCAGAAGGTGCAATGGTAAATCAGTTATTGGGACAGAGAATGCCAACAATCTGGCAGTGTGCACACAGCGTGTTCCAGGAGTCCTACAAGATCAGCATGCTACATCTGCTTGGGCAGACCGGAGATTTGTGTAACACTAGAATGCCCTCCAGCTTGATCCTGCAAAGCAGATGAGGAAGAAGTTTTTAGCACGGAATGTACAGATCAGGGCATATGGATCCCACAGAGCCAGCAGAACATCCACTCCTTCTGCTAGACTCCGAGGATCCCTGTACCTGTAAACAAACCTGTTCAGTTAGTTTCTGAATCTAGTAGCCAGCAGAACCACATCCAACGTGCCCCCCTCTGCAACACAGGTCCTGGAACAACACGAAGTGCAGGGACCACTCCACAAAGTTAAAAATTAAGGAGTCTGCCTGCTAAGGATGAGCTCAGGTGTGTTCGCAAACAGCACGTGCAGAGCCCACCAGGAAGTCGGCACTGCACAGCACTAATCACAGGCAGTGAGACATTACCCGATCTCTGCAGCCATGCATCGGGACAATGTCTCACTTCTTGTGATAAGCGCTGTGCAGTGCCAACTTCCTGCCAGGCTCTGCACGTGCTGTTTGCGAACGCGCCTGAGCTCATCCTTACTGCCTGCCAACTGCCTACACCGGCAAGGCTGGAACACCATTTTCTGTCTAGAACAAAATCCTTTCCACCAGTCTTGCACAAATCTTGGGTGATTTAGGTCATAAAATTCTGCTTGATAGTGGTAAAAAGTTCAGTCGAAAGGGGAGAAGGTCCAGCTACATCTAACAGAGCCAAAGAGGACTCCTAAGGACAGGATTGACTCTTAAGCTGGCCACAGATGACTTTTTTTTTATCAGCCAGTAGGCTAATTGAAAAAAATTTAACAGATTCCTCCATCCACACAAGCCAGGTGGATAGAAGAACCCCAACCGCTGTGCCATTGCATTCTGACAGCCGGACTCCTCCGCTGTCAAAATACATTGATCAGTGGCTGCAGACCATTGACTTGAGCCACTGATGGAGAAAACTTGTTCAGAAAGCCCATTCGACAGAAGTCGATCGTTAGAGTGGGAGCGACCACACATGGATTGAGATTCAGCCAGTCCCTGCTAGTCAAATTTTGATCCATCTATGGCTAGCTTAAGAGCGGGGATACCATGAATCAAGGCTGCAAACATGTACACTGTCTGCGGGCATGCTGCAATCAGTCCTGGATCCATTAGTAGAAAGTGAGCTGAGGGCACACAGTACAGCATCTCTGTCCCTACAGTAACTAGAATCAGACATGTTGAAACTGTGTGCCAGAAAGGCAACATATAAGCTCAGAGTAAGAGGCAAGGCCTCAGGTACTCACAAAAAAAATTCCAGCTGGGAGCAGGTGACCGATATCACTGCGGACAACAGGAAGCAAATAATAATGAAGTTCTACGTGGCTCTAATCAAGCAGGACAAGCAGCATGGAGATTCTTCCTCAACTCTGTACAACACAAAGAGCATGGAGTGAACACAACACTCAACCTAGTGCATGACGACCTAGTGTATGACAACAGAATTCCAACACCACAGCATAAACATAACATGGCAAAACCAGCGGGAACAGGGCCCAGCAACCTACGTGAATGAGTTAGCTCTGAGCTCTCAGCTTGACTGGCCAACTCACTAAATGAGACAAGACAAGTGCTGAGGCAAAGCCAACAGCTTTGGACCTCGAAAGCACTCAGCAGTGAACTTTTACTAGAAGAAAGTCTTGAAAATCCCCCCATACAGAACTAAGTGCCCAAAGGCTATTACCGGAAAGCGGCACTTCAAAAGCCAGGTTTAGGACGACCGCACCAGAGAGACAAAGCTCCAGCAGCAATGTAGTCTTGATGAGAAATGAATCTAGGGGGAAAAAAAAAAACGTGTTTCACACAGTAGAGCTGAAGAAAATACGTCCCATCCTCCAAGGACAATAGCAAAAAATTGCTGGTACACGCTGGTAGAAGAAGTTATCCTGGACTTGTCCACAGCTTTCTTGTTTGTAAGTGTGCAATCCTCTTGTATGTGGCAATATAACCTGAAGGCCAAGAAAGGTCAATGAACAAGAACAAGTTGAAAGTTTTTCTCCAGCTAATGGGGACACTTTATTTTTTTTACATAGAAGATCACAAGGATTTCTGAGAACTTTTTCACTTATCTGATATTAACAGGAAAAAAGTCACAGATTGAATAATCTTGCTTTTAAGTTATTGTTTTTCACTATTTTATTTTGTGCGTTTTGATCAATATTTTTGTAATGTTTAGGTTACATTATACTATAGGAGATTCAATCACAACACCGCAATTTTCACTTTTATAGCCTTTGTGTAGACAATATCATACATTCAAAGTGTTGGAGGAAAGGAGTGGAAAAGAATAAGTGCATTTTGGTGTTCTTTTTAAATGCCTTTTTGGTCATGCGCAGTGAAGTCATTGCTGTAATACAGAAATATAGTGACTGACCTGACTGGCTGTGCAGTTGTTATTAAGTGTAATACATTGGTCATTACACCATCGGCAGCCATTAGTGTTCGCTGTGCAGCTAAAGCAGTCTGTATACTGATCGCACTTGCTTTCAATGTCGGAATCTGCAGGAAGGAATAGAAGCGAGAATAAAGATTACAAAAATTTGACAAATCACAAATGCAGAAGCATTCTGTCTCTGAGCTTAGCAAGGTTAACACCGGTACTGGAGATTAAACTAAAATGGCATTTTAGTCAAAAGCCTAAAACAAAATTTGAAAATCAATACTGCTCTACTGGCCTCTTCTAAATTGGCAATACAAATCCATCCCCAGCCTATAATAATAGCACTTATCACTTGAAGACCAGGCTTAATCTGGCCCTTTTTGTTTACATGTAACAATCAGTATTTTTTGCTAGAAAATTACTTAGAACCCCCAAACGTTATATATTTTTTTTAAAGCAGAGGCCCTAGAGAACAAATGAATGGGGTTTTGCCATTTTTTGTGTCAGCGTTTTTTCAAACTGGATTTTTTGGGGGAAAATTGTTTTTTAAATTTTAATTTTAAAAAAAATACATAACCCAATTTTTTTGTAAAATATAATAGACGTCTTGTTGAGTAAATAGATACCAAATATGTTGCACTTTAAAATTGCGTCCACGCTCACGGAAAAGTGACAAACTCCGTAAATGTTACTATCAAAAGGCGACGCGGTAAAAGCCTCCACTGTTTACAATTTTAGATTTACAGAGGATACCTGGTGCTAGAATTACAGCCCATGATCCCACGTTTGCGGCGATACCTCATGTGTGGGATGATCTCTGTTTGCGCACATGCGGGACCGATGCACATGTTCCCTTTTGCGCGCTAGCACAGAAGGGAGAGGGCGGGGACACTATTTTTTTATTATTATTATAAATTATATATTTTTTTTTACATTGTAGCACGTTTATTGCTGTCACAAGGAGAGCACTACCACATAAGAATAAGTAGGGGGCATCTAAGCTGCTGAAAGAAAGAGAAAAAAAAAAAGGGAGGTGTCGGCTAGTAGCTCTGGTCTCCCAGTGGGACGGTAGAGCCCGAGAGAGCCATGGAAGGCGGCGGCGGGGGAACGTCCCCTCCTACTGCTTGTAATCGCAACTGAGCAGTTGGTTAGCCACTCAGGCGATTACTGAAATCTCATCTCTTCGGGAAAGCCTATCACGTCTCCAACTAATCTTCTACCACTTCCATCAGCTCATTCCCCACAGTTACAACCTTTTGTACCACCTGCCCCACCCTATTAGATTGTAAGCTCTTCTGAGCAGGGCCCTCTTAATCCTCTTGTATTTTATTGTATTATAACTGTATTGTCTCCTTTTTATATTGGAAAGCACTGCGTAAACTGTTGGCGCTATATAAATACTGTATAATAATAATAGCTCTTACAAAAGGGCCGACCGTCGGCTCTAAAAAAAAAAAATAACGGTACTGGGGGTGACCCCCACGGTATGACCACTTGAAGTCAAATAGCGTACCAGGTACGTGACTTGGCAGCAAGTGGTTAAAGTTTAAACATGTATTGCACTACCACCTAAGAATAAGTAGGGGACATCCAAGCTGCTGAAAAAAAAAAAAAAAAAGAGAGAGAGATAAAGAAAAGGCTTATGTAATGTGCAATGGCATTAAAGCCAATACGGTTTACAATTTAGTGCACTTCTGTTTGTCAAAAAAAATATTTTATAAAACTTGTTTTTTTTAGTTTCAATACAATATATCTTTATTTGGTTTAACAAAAAGAAATAGGCATGTTATGTAGGTTGGTATACTTTAACTTGTAAATGTGTACCATTACCTAGGTACTTTAATAGAGGTAGGGGTAGAGGGGAAAGAGTAGAATGGGTAGAGGCCCAAGTGGAAGTGAATTGAGGGGGGGTGGGGGGGAGGGGGGTGACACCGTTGGGTTAAGTAAATTTTTTTATTTTATTTATTGTTTTTTGGTGGGCAAGCTAGTAATGGTCATGTATCAAGCAGAATAGTAACACGTTTGCAACTAATTTAGAAGATTTAGAGCCTAAGCAATGATATAATGGGTCAAGAGATGCTAGAGTTGAGGCAATTTGCAAGAGGGGTGAGCGTTCCATGGAGACCATAGGAAGTTAAATTTGTCCAGCAGGAGATTTGCCTTAGCGAACATAAACTCTAGTTGTGCGTGTTCATTCAGAATTTTGATGGTTATAGCTACATCGGGGGTGTCATTTGCTTCCAACTCCTGGTAATTGTGAGTCTGGCTGCTATGAATATGTGAGTTAGGATAGTTCGGAACTTTGGAGGCCATGAGTCCAATCCTATTCCGAACAGGGCCAGTTTCGGGTCCAGTGGAAGTGTTAATTTAGTTATCGAAGAAGCCAAGGTGAACGTGGAAGTCCAGTAAAATGTTATTTTTGGGCAAAACCACCAAATGTGAGGAGGAAAGCTTGTATGCCCGCATTTCTGCCAACATTGTGAGGATTGGTTAGGGTATATAGAAGCCAGCTTGTCTGGAGTTAGGTACCAATTATGCAGTAGCTTTTGGGAAGATTCCCAATGGTAAAGGCACTTGGAGCGTTTTAGAGGAAGTCTTGAGGCTGTATTCCATTGATTGAGGTCAGCTGAGAATTGGAAGACTCTTTCCCAATAGGACATTGAAGGAAGTTTTGTCCTGGAGGTTACAGAGTTGTGAAGGTTGTAGTATGGAGCAACCACCATCCGTATATGCGAAGGTGTGTGCAGTAGGGAGAGAATTTTTGTTGAGAGTTCCTTAGTAGGGCTCAATTTAACCTTTTGGATTGCGTGCTGTACTTGAAGGTATTTGAAGAAGGCGGAAGGTTTCAAGGAATATTTTGTGCTAAGCTCCTGACAAGTAAGTAGGTCATTGCAGTTAAAGAGGTGTGCGATTTTGGGGATTCCGGGTCGGTCCAAGTCTACCAAGGAGGTTCCTGGTATTATTGATTTCAGGGATCTTAATGCGAGAGAGTGTAGAGAGTGTAATGAAGGTCCTTGACATATTTTGGATAGCGATTTCCATACTTTGACAGTAGCATTAATAGTGTCCAGAAATTGCGAGGGAGATTGTTGAAGCCAGGTTGCCCCTATTAGATGTTTTAAATTTGAGTTTATGGCAGTGGATTCAATTTGAGTCTAGGGGAGACTTAGGGTTGGGGTCCACCATGGTCTGGATTGGGAGAGAATGGTAGCTTTATAATATGCAGTAACGTTGGGAGCCCCCATGCCCGCTGTTTTAGTTGACATGCAGAGAGTCTCTTTTTTAAGGCGTGGATTTTTAAGAGTCCCATATAACGTTTTGCAGGATGGTTTGGATCCTTCTTAACTGCACTTGAGAAAATGGGAGAGGTAGGGTTCGAAAGAGATATAGAATATACGGTAATAAGAACATTTTCGATAAAGATATACGTCCCGCCAATGAGGTGACTCCAGATTTGAGGGTAGAGCACATTTTCATCAAGGTATTGGGTAAAGTTGTAAAATTTAGAGCTTGGATTTTTGAAGCTGGAGAGGTAAGCTGAATTGCTAAGTAAGTTAATCTATCTAGAACAGCCCACGAGAAGGGGGCAACACCTGCAATTTTTTGTTTAAGTTGTGGTGTTAGTCCAATAGCCAGCATGTGGGATTTAGCGTGGTTCAGTTTATATAGAGATATTAAGCTAAAAGTGATCCAGGAGAGCACATAGGGGTGGGAGTGACTTCTCTGGGTTTGTTAGAAGAATAAGGCTGTCATGCGCATATAAGCCTATTTTGTGCTGTATCATATCTATAGTTAGCCCTGAGAATAAGGGATGAGACCGGATATGCTCTGCTAGGGATTCCATAACCAAGGAGAAGATTTTAGGGGAGAGTAGACATCCCTGCCGTTTTCCGTTTGTGTAACTTGGTTTTATTTATAAAGACCTTATATATCATAACGGCTAAACCTGTGTCTGTAGTGCATGCTCAAACCTTAATACCATAAATAATAACATGTTATTAGATTTTTACTCCAGGAGTAGGTAATGAGTTTGGCAATTCTAGAGAAATGCTTAAATAATGCATTACAATTTAACTAAATACATTCGATTTTAGTTGACTAAAACTGGAGATTTTAGTCAACTAAAATACAACTAAAACTAAAATGGCATTTTAGTCCAAAAACTGACAAAAACCAAATCAAAATTTGAAGTCAAAATTAACACTAGTCTAAAGGTCCTGGAAAATGGACTGTATTCAATTTATGAAAGGAATAATGAATTGTCAGTAGGCTTATTATTGCTTTGGATAGAGATGAGTAATGAATTAGAGGGTAGGTTGAGGGGGATCATACAGAATACTTACATGTGATACGAGGACATGTCATGACGTCTTTTTGTTGCTCTGGAGATGCTTGTTCCCAGGACAAGCACTGAGATGTACCGTTATCCCAGACGCAGCGAATTCCTGGTCCGGCCGATATACAAGAGGCACTACTTGTAAAAGCTTCACAACTCTTGGATGTGAACATCAGGACATCGTTAAGCAAGAGGCTGTTGAATCCTCCAAATACAAACATTGTGCTGAAAGAGAGAAAAGTGCTTTTAAATAAATTGCATATTGGAGTGAAGGACTGTTAGATCTCAGTGTAACCCTAGATCAAGGGTCTCCAAACTTTGTAAGCAACGGGCTGGATCACCATCCTGCAGGCTTTAGGGGGCCGAACTGTGGCTATTAGAAGTAGAAAATGCCCCAGGTTAGTACCCCATTATTGGTTCTATTGGGAGGAATAGTCCCCCCGTTGTTCATATTGGTGAAATAAAATAGTTCCCCACTGATGGTGTCCATAGGAGGAATGATGTCCCTTCATGGGCATCAGCTGGTGGAATAGTGCCCCAAGGGCCAGATAAAGGCGTGCAAAGGGCCACAGTTTGGAGACCACTGTCCTAGACAGAAGCTATAGCCTGTTATGTGGTATAAACAGAGCAGACAATGTGAGCAGCCTAAGATAACCCCTGACAATTTTTTTTAGGTTGAAAAGAGGGCAAATAGCACTTTTACAGCAATAAAAAAAAAGGCTGAAAAATCTGTTATCATTCCTCTATTTTATTGCTCTTTTGTCCCTGCTGGAGAGATTTTCCCCTCACCTGTATCAGTGGTATTGGCAGAACCTTGTTCACACCAGCAATGACGGGGTTCAGTGGGCAGCATAGGTGAATGGAAGAGCAAAGCAATATGCCCAATATCCTATGGCTGCACACCAAAGGGGCTGCATTGGTGGGTGAGGAGAGGAAAAAAAAAAAAAAAAAAAAAAAACATTTGCACAGCACATTTTGGCATGCTGTAGCACTACAGCACACACAACTACAAGAAGGTTTATATTTAAAAAAAAAAAAAAAAGCAGTGCGCACTAAAATAGCACACAATATCGTGCATGATGTGGGGTAAACGAGGCCTAACTGGTCCATACTCTATAGAACACAAAATATTATTTGGCTGGAGCTCTACTTTCAAGTAAAAGGGCTCCCAAACAGAATTTAGTTTAAAGCGTTTGCTGATATGTGCCTGCTGTGCCATGTACTTGTATGAGAAAGTATCCTGTTTTCTTTGTATTGCTTCCTTTGTGTGAAATCCCCGGTGTTCCCGCTAGTCTCCTTGCTTTCCTATTAAAAATTGACCACACTAAAGGAGGAGAGCACAGGTGGTCAGTTCTCTAGCAGCGTGGTACTCAGTGTGCACTCCCTCAATGATCACACTTGTCCCAACACCCCCCCCCCCCCCCCTGCACAGCCATTCACTGGAAAGATCAGTGTGCTGCTGCTTCTCCTCCTCCTCCTCCTCCTCCCCCCAGCTCTTATGTAGCTGATAACAGAGGGAATATGATCATTAAGGCCTCATGTACACTGCTGCTGCTAAGCGGACGTTTAGGAGCAGTTGGGCATTTTTTTCCCACTGCTCCTGAACTCTCCTCAATGTTATCTTATCGGTACATGTACACAGGGTCGTTTATAGTCCTTTCTATGGCAGTTGAGTTTAGAGGCTTTTTTTGGAACACAAAAAAATGGGTTCAGAGGCTGTGTTTAGAGGCATTCCAAGCACCAATCGCTTCTAAACGTGGCTAAACGCGCTAACTCCCGTTTAGCTGCGTTTTGTTTACAGGCGTTAATAATTTTTGGCTATTTTGGGGAAAAAATGTATTTATTTATTTTTTTAAACGCAACTCGAGGCTAAACGCGGCATGTAAACGCAACAAAGCGGATGTTTTAAAACGTGGGTTACTATATGTCAAGTTAAATCGTTCAGGAGAGGTTGTAAAAACGTCCCGTGTACATGAGGCCTTAAAGAAAAAAAAGGGGGGGGGGGATTTTTTTTTTTTATATCTGTACAAAAATGTTTTGCCTTTCATTTCTATTTTAAACAGAATGGTTTGTTTTACATGGCGATCGTTTGCAATCACTTTAATTTTTTTTTTTTAAGGTAAATATGAATTATATAAATGATTGCTTTAAATTCTATCCTATAGCCTGTGCCTCCATTCTTGTGATTTACAACACATCTGCAGTCTCAGGCAATATCTTAAAATTTTATATTTACAAGAGTACCAGATGCCTGTGTCCCCCACTGCATTCTATGGTTTCATCCACGATCCCCTAAATCGCAACTGCATCCTGTAGTGGGAGGAACCACAGAACACAGCCAGGGATGCGGGCATCCAACACTCAGAAGTATGTTGGATGTAAAGAGGCCACTGCTCTGCAAAAAAAAATCAAAGATCATGAGAACAGCAGGTGAGACGGGTAATTATAAACGCTGTTTACTGATGTTTTACTTTTTTCAACTCAAGTGAGAGAGTTGATATAAACGGACACTAAACTCAGGTTTAAAAAAAAAAAAAAAAGTGTATTTAAAGTATGTATTCTTAACTCAGAAAGGTACATTCTATTGATCTAAGCCTCCTCTCCTAATTTCTTCTTTTTTTGTTTGTTTGGTGCTATGATCGATTTCCTGATAGAGGGTGGCTACATTCGTTCACCATGGTGCCACTGTATGTAGGAAAATAAAGAGAGGGGAAAAAAGTATTTGATCCCCTGCTGATTTTGTACATTTCCCCACTGACAAAGAAAAGATCAGTGTAGAATTTTAATGCTAGGTTTAAAAAAGAAAAAAAAAAAACGCATTTCAAATGGTGGCAAAACCCTTGTTTGCATTCACAGAGGTCAGACGTTGTAGTTGGCCACCAGGTTCGCACACATCTCAGGAGGGATTTTGTAACTTGAACCTTCAGCTCCCTCCACATATTTTCTTTCGAATTAAGGTCTGGAGACTTGCTAGGCCACTCCAGGCCTAAATGTGCTTCTTCTTAAATGTGCTTCTTCTTGAGTCACTCCTTTGTTGTCTTGGCCGTGTGTCAAAATTTGGGTCATTGTCATGCTATAATACCCATACGACCCATTTTCAATGCCCTGGCTGAGGCAAGGAGATTCTCACCCAACATTTGACGGTACATGACCCCCCCATCCATCGTCCCCTTGATGCAGTGAAGTTGTCCTGTCCCCTAATGCCCCATACACACAACCAGAAATTCCGTCAGAAAAAACTAGAAAGGTTTTTCCGACAGAATCCCGCTCAAGCTTGTCTTGCATACACACGGTCACACAAAAGTTCTCGGAACTTTCGACCGTCAAGAACGCGGTGACGTACAACACTACGACGAGCCGAGAAAATGAAGTTAAATGCTTCCGAGCACGCGTCGAATTGTTTCCGAGCATGCGTGATTTTTTGCGCGTCCTAACTGCATACAGAAGAATGCATTTCCGGATAGGAACTTTTTCCGACCGAAAAATAGAGAACGTCCGATGGAGCATACACACGGTCGGAATTTCTGACCAAAAGCTCACATCCGACTTTTGCTGGCGGAATTTCTAATCGTGACACCTGGGAGCCAGAAATCTTGCCGATTGATAGGGGATAAAATATTTATTTGATCATTTCTTTGTCAGTGGGCAAACGTACAAAATCAGCAGGGGTTCAAATACATTTTTCGCTCACTGTAGCCACCCTCTCTTGCTTGTTTCCAAGATGGACTATGTGGTGTGTATAGAGCAGTGCACTTGACCATAATTAATGTGCATTGCTCGTTCCAAACAAATGTGAGGGGGGGGTTGGAGAGCTCATAGATGATGTAATAAAAAGGGAGGTAGACAAACACAGTAAGAACCCATTTCATGGAAAATTGTTTAGAGCGCCAGTAAGCAGTGAATGTGTATGGATTTTATTTGGAGAATAAGGATATTGTTTAGTGTCACTTTAATACTCTGCAGTCCTCTGTTCAACCAGCAGATGGCACAAAAAGTCTGTAATTCAAATTTATAGCCATTTGAACTTTCAGTTGTGCTGAACAAAAATTTTGATTACAGAACTTAAAGGGGTTGTAAAGCTTCAGCCTAGTAGCTCCTCCTCTTCTCGAGTGCCCCAGAGAAGCGCTCTACTTCGGGACACCCATGCGGGCGCGCTCCCGAGTCCTGCTTCTGTGTCTATTGACACAGAAAGCAGGACTCGACCCCGCCTCTCGGCTCCCGCGTCAATGGATTTGATTGACAGCAGTGGGAGCCAATGGCTGCACTGCTATTAATCTATCCAATCAGGACCAGAGACACCGGCTTTTGCTGGTGTGTTAATCCCCGGAGCAAGAAAGAGGGTACAGGTAAGGAATACGGGGGGCGTCACAGGAGGTTATTCACCTCAATGCATAGAATGCATTAAGGTGAAAAACCCGAGGGTTTACAACCACTTGAAGAACAGTAGTGACTAGTTATTTAAAGGGAAATGTAACTCAAGCTTTGTTTGCTTTGCTGTATTTTTAACTTTATACAGCACTGATAGGCATCACTAATGGACACTGAAAGGCAGCACTGTGTTAATTTGCACCACTGGTGGGCACAGGTGGACATCGCTGATGTGACTGCACTGATGATCAATGGTGCCATTATCAGTGCAGATCCCCTTCATCAGGAGAGCTGCTTATCTCCTCTCCTCTACTCACGCGCTACGTCATAGGCTCTTTACCGTGATCCCGAGATGCGATGTGTCTGAGCGACACAACGCACCATCGATCTCCAAGCCGGCACGCCACAGGGGACACGCGCAAGCGGGTTGTTCTGAAGGACATCCAATCTGAACAAGAGAGCCACTGCTCGGCCATCATTATGCTATAGCCCGGGCTGGAAGGTGTTAAATAACCCACATTGCTTGAGAATCTATATAAAACGTTGGCCATTGAGTAGTAAAAGAATCATCAATTTGGTCTCAGTAAAAAATGTCACCCTTTCTTTTTACATGAATAAAAACTTGGCTCCAAAAAGGCAATGCTTTGAGTTCATTCTGGTGTGAAGGCCCTTGACAACCATTATACATTGCTACCACTTTATAAAGGTCCAAAGCATAAAGAAATGTACAGTGGATATAAAAAGTCCACACACCCCTGTTAAAATGTCAGGTTTCTGTGATAAAAAAAAAAAAAAAAAAAAAAATAGGACAAAAATAAATCATATCAGAACTTTCTCCAACCTTTAATTTTTTACCTATAAACGGTACAACTCAATTGAAAAACAAACTAAAATAATGTGGTTGCATAAGTGTGCACACCCTCTTATAACTGAGGATGTAGCTGTGTTCAGAATTAAGCAATCACATTCAAACTCATGTTAAATAGGAGTCAGTACACATCTGCCATCATTCAAAATGTCTCTGATTAACCCCAAATAAAGTTCAGCTGTTCTAGTAGGTCTTTCCTGACATTTTCTTAGTCACATCCTACAGCAAAAGCCTTGGTCCGCAGAGAGCTTCCAAAGCATCAGAGGGATCTCATTGTTAAAAGGTATTAGGCAGGAGAAGGGCACAAAAGAATTTCCAAGGCATTAAATATAGCATGGAACACAATGAAGACAGTCATCATCAAGTGGAGAAAACATGGCACAACAGTGACATTGCCAAGAACTGGATGTCCCTCCAAAATTGATGAAAAGATGAGAAGAAAACTGGTCAGGGAGGAAGCCAAGAGGCCTACAGCAACATTAAAGGAGCTGCAGCAGTATTTGCTATGTGGTACATGTGAAAACAGTCTCCCGTATTCTTCATATGTCTGGGCTATGGGGTAGAGTGGCAAGATGGAAAACTTTTCTTATGAAGAAAAACATCCAAGCCCGGCTAAATTTTGCAAAAACACATCTGAACGCTCCCAAAAGCACGTGGTAAAATGTGTTCTGGTCTGATGAAACCAAGGTTGAACTTTTTGGCCATAATTCCAAAAGATATGTTTGGCACAAAAACAACACTTCACATCACCAAAAGAACACCATACCCACCGTGAAGCATGGTGGTGGTGGTGGCAGCATCATGCTTTGGGGCTGTTTTTCTTCAGCTGGAACAGGGGCCTTAGTCCAGGTAGAGGGAATTATGAACAGCTACAAATACCAGTCAATATTGGCACAAAACCTTCAGGCTTCTGCTAGAAAGCTGAACATAAAGAGGAACTTCATCTTTCAGCATGACAACAACCCAACGCATACATCCAAATCAACAAAGGAATGGCTTCACCAGAAGAGGATTAAAGTTTTGGAATGGCACAGCCAGAGCCCAGACCTTAATCCGATTGAAAATCTGTGGGGTGATCTGAAGAGGGCTGTGCACAGGAGATGCCCTCGCTATCTGACATATTTGGAGTGTTTTTGCAAAGTAGAGTGGGCAAATATTGCCAAGTCAAGATGTGCCATGCTGATAGACTCATACCAAAAAGACTGAGTGCTGTAATGAAATCAAAAGGTGCTTCAACAAATTATTAGTTTAAGGGTGTGCACACTTATGCAACCATATTATTTTAGCTTTTTATCTTTTCTTCCCTTCACCTAAAAGATTTGTTGTTCAACTGAATTTTACAGTTTATAGGTTACATTAAGGGCAGTTCACAGCATAGAAACGCAGTCCGGATGTGTTCCAGATGCTTTTAAGCATGCACGTATTTGATGTGTCCCAGTGCATTTTTGATGCGTTTTTGGCGAATTTCTGGTACGTTTTTGATGCAGTCCAGTGCATTCTTCCCCCCTCTTTTTTCTTAACTTTAAATAAAGACATGTGTGTTCCAGTGCATATTGGGATGCTTTTTACAGCGTACCAGTACAGTCCAGTGCAGGAAAAACGCAGCATGTTCTACTTTTCTTTTTCTGGAACTGGAACGCACTGGAACTGCAAGCACTGATGTGAACTATGCCATTAAAAAACCATATAACCTACTTTCCATGACTTTTTGATGCAGAAAAAAAAAAACGCACTGGACTGTATGTGGAACTGGACTGACTGTGAACTGGCCCTAAAAAGTGGAAAAAGTTCTGAAATGATTTATCTGTCTCATTTATTTACATCACAGAAACCTGACATTTTAAAAAGGGGTGTGTAGACTTTTAATATCCACTGTATTGACTGAATGAAAAACGATTTGTTTTTACCCATTTATTAGGACTGCAGAGTGTCCAAAACGATTGACATCATGATGAAGATTGGGTGGAGGCAGCAGACTCCAATTATCACAAGCTGGACAAGAAAGAGAAAAAGATGTCAAATTACTTTCAAATTCATCAAAAAGCCACCTGAGCCAACTGCACAAGGAAGCAACACACAGAGCAACTGTACTATATAACTTACTAATGACTACCTAGAATGAGGGCCTACTAGATGAGATATTAATCAGGAGAGGACTGGAAACATCTGGCTTGGGACACAGGCAATGAAATAACCTGTTAATGGTAGGAAAAATCTCCAGTGGGCTCAAGAAATTGCAACGTGTTGAGTGAGACACGGCTATGAGCAGGCCTGCTGAAAGGCTGGTGTTGTCCCCCTATACATACACATGCAGCGTTTGTTCCTTGCCTTGAGAGGCTGTAATGTGCTTTTATTGATGGATTATTTCTAATCAACCTTTGGATTCTCCAAACATCAGAGTGCGTCACCCACCTTCCTTTCTGGCATGATTATGAATTTTAAAGAAAGAATTACATTATGGGCTGAAAAAGGTTACTACAGATCTGTGAAAAGGATATGACCTCACCTAAACATATAATACTATGCCGTCATCAGAAATAATTCTTATTCCACTTCCCTCAACAATGGGTACAACACATTTCTGAGTTTTGCAGTTTTCTTGAAGCAATACCATGTTGATTTGGTCAAGTGACATTTTAGAGCTGCAAAGAAAGTCAATGTACAAAGAAACTGCTCAGCAAAATGCTTTCACACACTTATTTTTGCCGCGCTTTTCAGACACCAGCAGGGTGCTTTTAACCCCCCCCCCCCCGCTAGCGGCCGAAGAAAGGATTAAAAAGGCGCCCGTGTTGCGGCGCTTTGGAAGTGCTGCCCATTCATTTCAATAGCCAGGGCGCTTTGGGAGCGGTGTATACAAAGCTCCCAAACCACCCCAAAGATGCTGCTTGCAGGACTTTTCCCAACGTCCCACAAGCGCACCACCCCAGTATGAAAAGTCACACTGAAATGAATGGGAGGTGTTTTTCAGGCGTTATTTAGAAGCTAAACGCCTGAACACCACCTCAGTGTGAAGATAGTCTGACTGCAGTTCCTGCTCTTTCGGAGGTCTGAATGGAAGAGTATTCTCACTGAGGTCTACCAGCCCAACATATACTGTATTATATGTATCGACATGGTGGGAGGAGAAGTCCCCCACATCAGTTCTCCCCTGATATAAACTAAATGGCTCCCTTGCCCTGATGATGTCCACGTTGTGATGAAATGCGTAGGGTGGAGCTTTGGTTGGTGACATCATCATCACCCACCAGCTGCTTCGCTGTATATGCTTGTGATATTCTGAATAGTGTGATATTCTTTTAATAAAGCTAATGTATTTTTAATGGCTACACTATAGAGCTGCACGATTCTGGATAAAATGAGAATCATGATTTTTTTTTTGCTTAGAATAAAGATCACGATTCGCGGCGTAACATCATCTTTCACATTATACAAAAAAAAAAATTGGTGCGGTTTACGGTTTAGTTTTTTTTTTTTTATTCATTGAAGTGTATTTTTTCCCAAAAAATTGCTTTTGAAAGAGTGCTGCACAAATACAGTGTGGCATAAAATATTGCAAGAGTCCCCATTTTATTCCCTAGGGTCTCTGCTAAAAAAACATATAGAATATTTGTGGTTCCAAGTAATTTTCTAGCAAAAAAAAACTGCAAATAACAATGCAACAAGTGTCAAAAAAGGTTTATTCTAAGTGGTTAAACTGACCTCATTTACACACCGAAGTTCATTCCTTTGATCTAAAACAGTGGTCTCTTGCTGGCCTTAATCTGGCCCTTGGGCTACCATTCTTCTCACTGATTTGAGGCACTATTCATAACATTAACACCAACAGTGGGGCACAATTTCCCCAACTGACACCATCAATGCGGCACTATTCCTCCCAATATTATAAATGAGGCACCATTCCTCCCTCTGACACCAAGGATGTGGTACTATTCCTCCCAGTAATACCAATGATGGGGCACTATTCCTCCACCTACTGACCACAGGCACTATGCAACTAAACACCTGAGGTACTCTTACTCTCACCGATGGCGGGCCTGGGAAAATTTTCTACCCCCACTGGCTACAATCCGGCCCCCCAAAAGCCTGCAGGACAGGAAACTGTCCCTTTGTTTGGAAACCCCTGATCTAAAAGAACCAAGAGATACATTGTTTCTCTTTATCGCTGTTGATAAACATTTGCCAGCTAAGGTGTTTATTTCTTTTGACAGCTCTGAGCAGAGAACGGCTCTGCACTTGTTTAACATGAATCGTGGAAATGACGGATTAAGATCGTGAGGGGTTGAATCGAGGTGACAATTTTTTAAACCATTAATCGTGCAGCTCGACTATGCTATGAAGTTTACCTCTATCTCTTTCCCATGGTATATGTGGTCTATTTGGATTTCCTATCGATTATACAACTTTTGGCTGGGTTGTTTATGGTGCATGGTGATGCCATGCGATACATATCTTATGCACTATAAGCAGGTTTTTGATACCCCCCGGGATAGTGTGACACATGGATGAGGACATGTTTTTGTGGTATGATTTTGGTTACCTTCACTACACAATAATTTTCTGTGGACTTGACCTTTAAGCGGTAGTAAACCACATACCAAGAAAAAAAAAAAAAAAAACAGGCCCCGGGCAGTTTAAGTCATAACGTACTAGTATATAATTGACAGACTCGCCTGGTGGCACCGCAGAAGGTGCTTCCATCTTCACCCGGTCGTCTTTCCAGGTACATGGGCTTTGGCTATCTGACCGAGCCGGCAATGACGTCGCCGTTTACGACACGGCTCTGAAGAAATGGCACGGGTGTGCCGTTCCATCAGACCGCATGCGCCGATGACGTCACTGGCTGCATCTAAAGTAAATATCTCCTAAACTACGCTGATTTAGAAAAAAATTACAGTACCTATAGGAAAGCCTTATTATAGGCTTACCTACAGGTAAAAATCATGCATGGGAGTTTACTCATTAAAGGGATATAACACTTATGTAATATAAGCTATATTGTGGCAGTCTTATTCACAACACATTTTTGTGATCTTGACTTTTGGACTTTAGCTTTTCTTAAAGGAGAAGGCACTTTAGGCAATTTATTTGTGACATTTTGTATATGATTTTTTTACATTATACTGATGACAATGTACTTTTAACTGATTTAAAGGGGAAAGCACGATTATACATATACCAAATGGATTGCTAACACAGGATCTCAGACTGAACATTTGTCGGTAAACCGGAAGTAGATTGTTAAGAAGTGCGAATGGTCAGCTTAGTGTGGTTACACAAGACCGTTTTAATGGATGGGGAGAGATCTGCCCCACTTTTTGAATTAAACAAAACTTCCACTTTCTCTTACAATCTTCCCCAGAGGTGGCATGTTTGGCGGCAAAATGGAGACAATCAGTAACAGGTCACATACAATTTTCAACACGACAGGAAATCTCCCAGTGTGATAATAGGTGCTCCTGACCCTTGGACATGCTCTCTAGGCCTATTCAGCTCAAGAAGGGCTTCAATCAGTTGCATCACTTGATTTTATCAGGCTGCGTGCGGCCACTAAGAAAACAGGCACACTTTGGCTTCTACGCTCAATTGCAGTATGATGTATTTGGCACATTTCTCCTCGTTGCTCGGAAAACGACAGACATCTCCCATGTACACATAAGGGGCTCCAAGACAGGTACGTCAAAATAGGCTTAAAACATATGACCAAAAGGGTGCAAATGTCTTTAAATAGCTGCACCTACAAAACACTTCATAAAAAAAAAAAGTATATATAAATAAGGCATGGCTTGACAAATTTGCTTTGAATCTAGGAGGAAGCTAAAAAAAAGTTAAGTGCCTTTTTTTTAAAATAAATTTTAGGGGTGGAATATGTAATATGTTCCCAAAAGGTGAAATTATCCTTGAACCCTTTCACAGTCATTTTTACCTTTTTTTTTTTTTTTTTACACGTTTAAAAAATTCTTTTAAGCCTGAAGATTTCATAAAACCCCCAAACATGATATATTATATTTTCTGAAAGCAGACACCCTAGAGAGGCTGGTCTAAAGCTCTAGAAAAAAAAAAACGCAATAAATTACCCAACTTTTTGGTAAAATATAAAAGCCGAGGTTGCACTGAGTAAATAGATACCCAACATGTCAAACCTTAAACATGTCAGTACCCTATATTTTCCATAGTCAACACTTTAAAAGCCCTCTAGAAGTCATCATTTTAGCATTACAATGGAAGTCTGTGCTAGAATTATTGCTCTCATTCCGTGTATCGCAATCAACGTTTTCAGGCATAGGTGCCCCGTCGCGTGCGTTTAAATTTGTACATCCATATATGTGGTGGTGGTGGGAGAGATTTTATGTGCTTGGGTGTAACGGTAAATTTTTAAAATTAAAGACATTGTTTTCTACTTACATTTTTTTCTTTTTCTCTACATAGGGGACAAATGTATGCGAGGATTTTTTTGGGTGACAGGTTCTCTTTAACGAGACATGCAGACCCTACACGTCTCCCCTGTATGTAATGCAATGGACATCGCATTGCATTACATTCTTTTCCAGCCTTGATGGCCTGGGAAACTACCAACTAGAAGGGGAGGAGAGCGGGACGTGTGTCCGCTCTACTCCGTCCCCCTCTACTCTGTCCCCCTTTACTCAGCGGCACCCGCTATGCCAGTCCTGGGACCGCAGATGGGCAAGCGAAGCCCGGGATACATAGCAGAATGGGAGGGGGGGAGCAGCCCAGGCGCCAGGACAAAATGGCAACCTAGCGTTTGTCGAGCCCTGATATAAGTATTAAAGTTATTTTTTGGGATTACTAAACTGTGGGGAAAAAATAAAAAAACACCTTTCTGAACTACAGAGATTCTAGAAAATCTGTGCCAAAAGAAATATGAGTGCAGTAATTGCGCCTTCAAAAAAGTGCTAGCTGCTTGACTATCTTCTGGCTAAATCACTAAAGTTGGTCATACACATTGGGGCCAATTTACTAAAGGCAAATAGAGTGTGCACTTTGCAAGTGCAATCTGCACTAGCAATTATTTCAAAGCTTAGTAAATGAGGTAAAGCTTCACTTTGTAAAGGAATCACATGCAAGCAAAAAAAAAAAAAAAATACAACAAAATTTTTGCTTGCACATGATTGGATGATGGAAGTCAGCAGAGCTTCCCTAATTTACTAAGCTCTGGAACAACTGCATTTGAAAAGTGCACAACCTATTTGCCCACTTAGTAAATCAACCCCGTTGTTTTCTCTTCTAACAGATTCATCCATCCGTGTTAAGCACGTCGCTGGCTGTCAAAATGGCCAAATAGTGCCTGCATCTGACTGGATGCCGGCACTGTTGGACTCCGTCAATTTTTCAGTGGAAGGGTGTTTACGTGGGAGGGTGCCAAAACAAGGCCATCCACAGTCCCTGCCTTGGAATGAGCAAGAAGATCATTGTCAGAACTTCTGGATCTGCAAACACGTTCCAAGAAAGAAATTCAAAACACTGAAGCCAGCGGACGACCATGGCAGCCAGGAAACTAGAGCTTCAGGAGGAAAAGATTAGCAAGGACAACATCCGCATTTCCTAAGTACAGGTTTCTTTATAATTTGCTGCATGGTATTAAAGAGGTCTGAATGCTTTAACATATTAAAAGTATTTTTTTCCCATCTTCACCGTGCATTAAAGGCTCCTGATGTGTATGCGATTATCTTCACTCTAACAGATAATGAATAGTACGGGGGTTATTTCTTTAAAATAAAAAGAAAATGATCAAACTGACTTCTTTTCTAATCTTCACAACTAAAAATATAGTAATTATGGATTTTAGTCCAGAGTTCTGTTGTCGAAAAACAGCTTTACGCAGAGGAGAAAAGGGTGTGGGGGGGGGGGGCAGTTTTTAAAGCACTCACTGTTCTGGTTTCATTGCTAACAAGCGCTAGCAACCCAGAACAATAAAACCAGAAGTCAGTCTACAGGAAAGCAAGAATTGATTAGAGGAAACCGGTATTTATAGATACAAGATGATTACTTCTTTTAGCCCTTTTCTTACAAAGAAAAAACACTTTTGAAGTCAGTCCATCCCCAGAGATGGACTTGTGGAATGGTTCTGACTTTATAACAGCCTGTTGTCTCTAGTGGCTTCAGTAAGTATTAGGGGGTATGGATTAATATAGGGCTGAAACAAATTAATTAATCGACAACTAATCGATGATGAAATTAATCGATTACTATTTTCATAATCGATTAATCGGCCAGTAACATAATGAGGTTAAGAAAAAAAACTAAAATGAGCCCTTTATAGTACAAAAAGAATAATCACTACTGTAAATATTACTTTCACAGTTCTACAGTAAAAAAAAAAGAAACCCCTTACAGTTGTACAATAAAGGGCCAATTTTAGTTTTTTTTTTAACCCCATTATACTGCCACTGACTGCACTTTACGAATAGCCTTGAAGCCTGCTGATCACAGTGTATAATCAGTCCCATTACCTACTTGGACTATCACCACTGCCCACACTGCACAAGTGAACTTCACTGTACATAGACTTACAGCTTCATTGCTATTCAGCACCAAGTCTGTTTACTACCTCACAGGTACCTTGAACTGCCAAGTCCAGCCCAGTCATCCCCTTGATCCATATCCTATCTCCAAATCCCGGGTCCCCTCCTCTCCCCGCTCCACATCCCATTAAATTTCCCACTGGGAAACACCCACATATGCCACAACCCAATCTGACCGTTTAGCAACCCAGCAGCATATAATAAGTCCGGACAGTGTCTATGCCGTTATATGTTCTGTGTGTGTTCTGTTCGTCGTGTTCGTTAGTCCACTTTTTATGCCACCTTGATTAGGAGTGTTATGTATCCCATAGTGCAATAACTGTTTATCTGTATGTTCACCTCACCCAGGTGTTTTTATATTGAATTAATAAATTACTACCTTTAATACCACCTCCATATGTACTGACCATTAATTGCTAAGGTAACCACTTTTTCCCACCGGTAATTCTATACCGTAGACCCCTTCCCCCCTCCCTGGTCCCCACCCCACCGATATATGCTATTGAATCGGTTACAGCAATTACACCCTACAGGTGCATGGCCAGGATTCGATCAGTATTGGACTGATCAGACCACCTATACCCACTTGCTCTTGTCCCTCTCCCCTTTCCCTCCCTTATGATTATTATATCCAGTATATCTCTCCTCTAATAGTATATCCAGTATATCTCCTCTAATAGTATATCCAGTATATCTCCTCTAATAGTATATCCAGTATATCTCCTCTAATAGTATATCCAGTATATCTCCTCCAATAGTATATCCAGTATATCTCCTCCAATAGTATATCCAGTATATCTCCTCCAATAGTATATCCAGTATATCTCCTCCAATAGTATATCCAGTATATCTCCTCTAATAGTATATCCAGTATATCTCCTCTAATAGTATATCCAGTATATCTCCTCTAATAGTATATCTCCTCTAATAGTATATCCAGTATAACTCCTCTAATAGTATATCCAGTATATCTCCTCTAATAGTATATCCAGTATATCTCTTCTAACAGTATATCTCTTCTAACAGTATATACAGTACTGTATATCTCCTCTAATAGTATATACAGTATATCTCTTCTGTCTGTAATTCTCAGAGTGGATTAGAGATTTTGCTCCCTAGCCATATAGTTGGTTATTTATATTTACCACTGCATAGAGATATTTAAGAATAAATTGCCTTTTTTTAAAAAAAAACTTTACATATTAACTAAATACACCACACTTTTTTTTTTAAGGTTATTAACCAATTAATCGAAACAACCAGCCAACTAATCGATTATGAAAATGTATTTTATTGGGATTTTATGTGATACACAAACACAAAGTGGCACATAATTGTGAAGTGGAAGGAAAATAAATGGTTTTCTAAATGTTTTACAAACAAATATGTGAAAAGTGTGGGGGGGGGCATTTGTATTCAGCCCCTGAATCAATACTTTGTAGAACCTCCTTTCTCTGCAATTACAGCTGCAAGTCTTTTTGGGGATGTCTCTACCAGCTTTGCACATCTAGAGAGGGACATTTTGCCCATTCTTCTTTGTAAAATAGCTCAAGCTCTGTCAGACTGGATGGAGAGTGTCTGAACAGCAATTTTCAAGTCTTGCCACAGATTCTCAATTGGATTTAGGTCTGGACTTTGACTGGGCCATTCTAACACATGAATATGCTTTGATCTAAACCATTCCATTGTAGATCTGGCTGTATGTTTAGGGTCATTGTCCTGCTTGAATGTGAACCTCCGCCCCAGTCTCAAGTCTTTTGCAGACTCTAACAGGTTTCCTTCTAAGATTTCCCTGTATTTGGCTTCATCCATCTTCCCATCAACTCTAATCAGCTTCCTTGTCCCTGCATCCCCACATGATGCTGCCACCACCATGTCTCACAATGGGGATGGTGTGATCAGGGTGATGTGCAGTGTTAGTTTTCCCCCCAAACATAGAGTTTTGTTTTTAGGCTAAAAAGTTCAATTTTGTTCTCATCTGACCAGAGCACCTTCTTCCACATGTTTGCTGTGTGCCCCACATGACTTTGCGCAAACTGGACTTATGCCACTCTTCCATAAATGCCAGTAGGGCTGCAACTAATGATTATTTTCATAATCGATTAGTTGGCCGATTATTGTTTCGATTAATCGGTTAATAACCTTAAAAAAATGGGGTGTATAATTTAGTTAATATGTAAAGTTTTAAAAAAGGCAATTTATTCTTAAATATTTCTATGCAGTGGTAAATATAAATAACCAACTATATGGTTAGGGAGCAAAATATCTAATCCACTCTGAGAATAACAGAAGAGATATACTGTATATACTATTAGAGGAAATATACTGTATATACTATTAAAGGGTGAATCTGGTAAATATCATCAGACTCAGAGATCACATTTTTTTTTTTTAAAAAAAAACAAATGTCTTCCTTCAAAAAAAAAAAAAAAAATGTCATTTTAAGAACGTTCGTTTGATTTTCTAATCGTTAGTGGGGTAAAATCGACGTTCATTTTCAACCATCGTGATGGGAAAATTTGGAAATAGAAAACTTCTTGGTCAAAGGAATTTTCAGACAGTGTATGTGGTTTTCGTTCAGAAATTTACATTCGTTTTAAAAACAGAATGTTAAAAACAAGTGAAAATTTTAAACAACATTTTTTCATTCAGCGAATGTACAAAGATTTTTTGTCTGAATATTCTGGTCTGAAAATTGACCGTGTGGCCAGCATAAGGCTCACTGCACACCTATGCAGGTTGCTTTCGAACTGTTTATGCAGTGCTTTTTGCTGTGCGTTGTGATTTTTGCGCACATGATTTTGCTACGATTTGCATTTTTGCAATTTTTTTTGGGACAATTTGTTATTGAGCAGATTAAAAAAAAACACAAATTGCTGCAAAAACACATTACATGCTCTTCTGCAGCTTCTTCATTGAAGTTATATTAAACCAAAAAAGCACCGTTTTGCGTTAAAAAAAGTCCTTAAAAAAGGTCCCTGACCCTTTCCAAATACGCAGTGGCTGAAAAAAAGCATAGATGTGAACGTGTCCCATAGGAAACCGTGTAAATGGACTGTAGTAAAGCACCAAAAAAAACACATAGATGTGAACGAGGTCTAAGACGTTTAGTAATATAATGGGTTAAAAAAAACTAAAATTAGCCCTTTATAGTACAAAAAAAAAAAGAAGCAGATAATCACTGTGGGCTCCTTGAGGGTAGGGACCGTGGTAAGTGTGCAATATATGTGTGAAGCGCTGGGTAAAAATTGACACACCGCTATATGGGTACCTTAAATAAAAAATAGGGATAATTGTAGACACGCACCCACGCTCGCTCAGGTTGAACTCGATGGACTGGTGTCTTTATTCAACCTTACTAACTAACTAATGTAAAGGGTTAATTTTTTTTACTGTAGAACTGTGAAAGTAATATTTACAGTAGCGATTTGCTCTTTTTGTACTATAAAAGGACTCATTTTAGCTTTTTTTAACCCCATTATGTTACTGGCCGATTATTCGATTATGAAAATAGTAATCGATTCATTTCATAATCGATTAGTTGTCGATTAATCGATTAGTTGTTTCAGCCCTAAATGCCAGATTTGTGAAGTGTACGACTAATAGTTGTCCTGTGGACAGATTCTCCCACCTGAGCTGTGGATCTCTGCAGCTTCTCCAGAGTTACCATGGGCCTCTTGGCTGCTTCTCTGATTAATGCTCTTCTTGCCGGCCTGTCAGTTTAGGTGGACGGCCATGTCTTGGTAGGTTTTTAGTTGTGCCATACTCTTTCTATTTTTGGATGATGGATTGAACAGTGCTCCGTGAGATGTTCAAAGCTTGGGATATTTTCTTATAACCTAACCCTGCTTTAGACTTCTCCACAACTTTATCCCCAATGTGTCTGGTGTGTTCCTTGGCCTTTATGATGCAGTTTGCTCACTAAGGTTCTCTAACAAACCTCTGAGAGCATCACAGAACAGCTGTATTTATACTGGTGACCTCTGAAGGCAATTGGTTCGACTAGATTTTAGTTAGGGGTATCAGAGTAAAGGGGGCTGAACACAAATGCACGCCACACTTTTCAGATTTTTTTTTTGTAGAAAATTTTGAAAACCATTCATGATTTTCCTTCCACTTCACAATTATGTGCCACTTTGTGTTGGTCAATCACACAAAATCCCAATAAAATACAATTATGTTTTTGGCTATAACATGATATAATTTGTAAAATTTCAAGGCACTGTAGTAATGGATAGATTGAGGGTAGGCAAATGTGTACAAACTAAACCCCTGTTTTTAACACAAACTAATAGAAAGGAAAATTTGGTTTGTTGCAGGCTGGCTGGTAAGTTGAGCTGGGAATTTTTCATGGTTTATCATGACATGCATCGCCCCTTCCATGTGCTCCATGCGGTTAAGGCCAGTTATAGGTTGGGGCAGTTGCCGTTTGTTTGTACTAAGGGACGCTACTTACCTTCAAAGTGATGTGTCTCGTGCTGCTGTGTCCTGGTTTAGCAGAAATCTTCCTCCTCTAATGCTGCCGCCCCCGCGCCCAACCCTGCAATCTTTCGGTACAGTGAGGCTTAATAGAACTAAGGTAGCTTAGACAGGCACTCATCAAGAGTGCCCAACTGTACCCACCATTCTTGCCCAGCTCCTCCCTTCATAGAAGACGTACTACAACTACTATATATTAAAACAGGATCTATGAATGGAGAACAGGCTGATGATTGAAAGGACCTCCATTCATAGAAACGTATTTCATTATTGCTGCTGCTTCTGTTATCACCCTGTCCATTGAGAGCACTTGTATTGGCCACAAAAGGTATTTATTGGACATAGGGGGTTTGCAGGGTCAGGGAGAGCTTGGACCTACAGTCAGGAAAGCTGAGCATACCACATTCTACCATCCGAGAGATAGAGCATACTATCATGGAGAGGTATAGGGCCTGTAACTAGACATATAGTAAGGGAAAAAAGTATTTGATCCCCTGTTGGTTTTGTACGTCGCCCACTGACAAAGAAATGATCAGTCTATAAATTTAATGGTAGGTTTATTTTAACAGTGAGACACAGAACAACAAAAATATCCAGAAAAAAAAAGCCTTTCAAAAAAGTTATAAATTGATTTGCATTTTAATGAATGAAATAAGTATTTGACCCCTTCGCAAAACATGACTTAGTACTTGGTGGCAAAACCCTTGTTGGCAATCACAGAGGTCAGACGTTTCTTGTAGTTGGCCACCATCTTTGCACACATCTCAGGAGGGATTTTGTCCCACTCCTCTTTGCAGATCCTCTCCAAGTCATTATTTAAGGTATCGGGGCTGACGTTTGGTAACTCAAACCTTCGAAAAGCTAAATTTTGGTCTCATCTGACTACAACACTCTCACCCAGTTCTCCTCTGAATCATTCAGATGTTCATTAGCAAACTTCAGACAGGCCTGTACATGTGCTTTCTTGAGCAGGGGGACCTTGCGGGCGATGCAGGATTTCAGTCCTTCACGGCGTAGTGTGTAACCGATTGTTTTCTTGGTGACTATGGTCCCAGCTGCCTTGAGATCATTGACAAGATTCTCCCGTGTAGTTCTGGGCTGATTCCCCACCGTTCTCATGATTATTGAAACTCCACGAAGTGAGATCTTGCATGAAGCTCCAGACCGGGGGAGATTGACAGTTATTTTGGATTTCTTGCATTTGCGAATAATTGCACCAACTGTTGTCACCCTCTCACCAAGCTGCTTGGCGATGGTCTTGTAGCCCATTTCAGCCTTGTGTAGGTCTACAATTCTGTCCCTGACATCCTTGTACAGCTCTTTGGTCTCGGCCATGGTGGAGAGACTGGAATCTGATTGCTTCTGTGAACAGGTGTCTTTTATACAGGTAACAAGTAGAGATTAAGAGCACTAATCTCAGCTCATTACCTGTATAGAGGACACCTGGGAGCCAGAAATCATGCTGATTGATAGGGGATCAAATACTCATTTCACTCATTAAAATGCAAATCAATTTATAACTTATTTGAAATGCGTTTTTCTGGATTTTTTTGTTATTCTGTCACTCACTGTTAAAATAAACCTACCAATAAAATTATAGACTGATCATTTATTTGTCAGTGGGCAAATGTACAAAATCAGCAGGGGATCAAATACTTTTTTCCCCTCACAGTATAGGGACTATATCCATTAGACAATTATCAGGGAACCAATATAAAATGGCTTTTTTTCCGAATAGAAATCTCACCGATGTCATAGGCCATAAAGTCAGCAGAAAAACACTTTGCCCCCTGGCTCATTGATGTGTCGTTGTGGGTGTTCCCGCCAAACACCAGCATGGTGCCGCTAATGATCACTGCGGTGTGCAGGTAGCGGAAATGTTTGCTGTCCTTTAGGATTACCCTAGACACAAGAGAGAATGACAATAAATGTTAAGGCCTAAATGGCATAAGCATGACCCGCTGCAAAGTAAGTACCTAAATGACCCTGTTAAAGCAGTAGTAAACGTTGAGCGGGGGGGGGGGCAGAGCATGGGCATGCCATTCCTTCTGAGCAAATGCGCTAGTGACATCACCAGCTGCTGCTCACTAGAACATCTCCTAAACAGTGCACATGTAGGAGATATTCATTTAAACTACAGGCAAGCTTTACTTTAAGCTTACCTGTTGATGAAAAAAAAAAAAAAAAAGGAGCGTTTACTACCACCTTAACGTTGTCTGCAAATGTGAAAACTGGTTTCCGCGGGCCTTCATTCATTTAATTCTTCCACCCACTGAAAGCAAAATGCCAAAAACGTATTCCTGAAAACAGATGGTGCTTCCCAAACACTCTAATATTTAAATCAGGGCTGCCCCTTTCACACGGACGGACTGTTCAGGTCCGCCTGTCAGTTCTTTAGGCGGACCTGAATGGACGCTCCATGCAGGTCTATGGAGCGGTGACCATGTCCGCTGACATCCGATCCGCTAAAATCGGACGTATGGCGATACTTTCGCATCTGTCCTGGCGGATCGGATGAGATCTGATGAAAACGGACATGCTGTCAGTTTTTTTCCGATCCCTCCATAGGAGTCAGCGGCGCTCTGACAGGACCCTCCCCGCTCAGTGAGCAGAGACGAACCTGGCCTCCGCCGGCTCAGCAGTGATTAACGGAGAGATCTCCTGCTGAGCTGGCGGACTCAGCTGAGCGGATCCACCTCGTGTGAATGAGGCCTTATACTTAGTATTAATAAAATCGGAGTGGATATTAACAATACCCAGTGCACAATACTTTAGCAACAGTTGCATATTTTAAAACTGTAGTGTTGAAAGGTAATAATATTAATAATAAAAATAAAAAACAAAACAAAAAAACACAAA
>JBBDGP010004215.1:0-90000 GCA_037952835.1 Lithobates septentrionalis | reverse complement strand
GATGTCATCTCGCTGCTCCCCGCTGTACCTTCGACATTGAAGCAAGGGGATCTGGCTGCAAAGTGGAGCTCCACGATGACAGGAAGGACGTGACCTCCACTCCACCATGCTGTGAGGGCGGAAGAGCGCTGATGTGTGGCGGGCAGTGAGAGATGATGTCATCTCTCTGCTGCTTGCTGCACCTCGCTCCCAAATTGAAGAGGCCCAGCTGTGAAGAGCGCTGATGTGGAGCGGGCGGAGAAAGATGTAATCTCTGCTTGTCCGCCCTCTCACTTCTATCCTCTTCTCTGCCTCTCTCATGCAGCAAGCCCGCCCACCGTAGCAGCCACAACCCGCTGGTTAAGCAGGGACCCTGCGGCAAGAGACTCGGGGCTATGGGCCCCAATAGCCACCCCCTAGCAACGCTCCTGATCTGTAGTAAGGCATGCTTGTTTTATTCACTGTGGAACCTAAGGGGTTAATCTTCACACATTGTGTAAAAGGCTGTTTGATTCTGCCTCCTCCGATCCTCCCCTTCTTCCTCTCTCCCCTATATATTTCCTGATAATACAGAGCCAGCTGCACATGCTCAGTTTGGTGTGTATTGCTAGAGAGTGTTTTTGTGAGGGTGTGCATGTGATCAGCACAGGGCCAATCAGCCCTGTCCAGACAGAGGGTCAGGGGTCCTGCACCCGGATAGGATCGTCAGTGTAGAATGAAAACTCCTCTTACAAGCTTTAAAGTGACACTGATAGAAATCACAAGACTGCTATATACGCTGATGAGAAAAGGTATTTAGCAGTTTATATTTACTAAAATAATTGCATTTCCATGTTCTGTGTACTGTGGGAGATCAGATATAGTGAATGCAGGCTCCTGGGTTTAGTAACACTAAGTTTTGGGTCCACATTATATTGCTCACATTATGAATTCCTTGATAACAAATAATGAAACGGTTTAAAACTGGACTCTACGCATTTTTCTTCAGCTTCAACCAAAGTAAATACAGTGGAACCTTGGTTAACGAGTAACGCAGTTAACAAGCGTTTTGAAAGACAAGCAACTTTTTTCAAAAAAATCCTGACTCAGTTTGCGAGTGTTGTCTCGCAAAACAAGCAGAATTCAAGCTAATGCAATGTGCAGTACCGCATTTGGCCAGAGGTGCGGGGGCGCTGGTGACACTCGGAACGGTTCGAGGCCGTTCATAAATACTCGGAATCAATTGGAAACACTCCGCTCCCGAGTGCTTCAGAGGCTTTCCAAGTTCAGCAGAGCTGTCCCTGAGTATTTCCGAGACTCTCTGGCACCCCCCACCTCTGGCCACATGTGGTATTGCATGCAATAGAAGTCAATGCAGAAGGAATTATCTTTGTTTCCATAGACTTCTATGGGGAAACTCGCTTTGATATGCGAGTGCTTTGGATTACAAGCATTCTCCTGTAACAGATTATGCTCGTAATCCAAGTTTCCACTGTATGCATATTCCATACCTGGACAATATCTGTGGAAGGGGAGAATAACTGAAGTGGCTTCTGCTACTACAGGGATCCTTGCTGTGTTCTGTATCCTGTGCCAAGAAGCTGCCCTGCTTCATAGTAACCACAGGGGATTGCTCAATTGGCATGGGGGCTATTCAGGGAGAGCCTTGTATTTTTCTCAGTGAATACAAGGTATTCTCTGATCAAATGAATTGGAGACTGAGACTGAGTAGAGACTGAGCTTCTAAACTTACATTTTTGAAAGCTTAAGGGGGTTGTAAAGGTTCGGGGTTTTTTAAAAAACAAACACACACCTCCGCTGTGGAGTTGGTTTTGCACAGAGTGGCCCCGATCCTTTTCTTCTGGGTCCCTCAGCAGCGCTCCTGTCTCCTCTTCTCCTCGAGTGCCCTGGAGAGGCGCTCTCCTTCGTGGACACCCGTGCGGGCGTGCTCCTGTGTGCTGCTTCTGCGTCTATTGACACAGAAAGCAGGATTTGACCCCGCCTCCCCGTGTCATTGGATTTGATTGACAGCAACGGGAGCCAATGGCTGCGCTGCCATCAATCTATCCAACCAGGACACGGAGACACAGGCTGGAGGAGCTGCTGTGCTCGTTCCCATCGTGGGAAACACAGGGCTCAGGTAAGAATAAGGGGGGCTTGGGGGGGCTGCTGAGTGACAGAAGGTCTTTCACCTTAAGGCATAGAATGCCTTAAGGTGAAAAAATGAGGGTTTACAACTCCTTTAACTGGACAAGCTGAAGATAGAAGCTGGTTACCATATGCACAGCTGCTCCAGTTTTGATGAATTCCCCTCACAGTGCATTAGAAAGGATTTCTCTAGATTAACTTTAAAGCCCAACTTAACTTTTAGTTTAAAGCCCAACTCCAGGCAAAAAATATGTTTTGTGGGGTTGTGCCCGCTCAGCATGGGTTAACTGCTTGTTTTTGTTAAGGGGAGAGAAGAGCAGAGATATACTTACCTAAACCTTACAAGACCGGTCCCGGCACCCCTGCGCTACAGTGGTAGGGATAATGGATTGTTCCTGACGTCATCACCCCCAGACCAGGCTCCATAGACCAGGAACAGTCCACTTCTGGACCATGGGGGGAGCGCAGTTTTTCCAGAAAAGCCCAGAAACAATAGTGTGCATTTTGTGTTTTTTATCCTACCTAAAACCAGGGCCGGTGCCAGGATTTTTGTGTACATAGGCGAAGGTGTATTTTGGTGCTTACTAAAAAATTTGAATTCAAAAAGTTATGAGGTCATGTGTGCTTGTCATCTGCCGTATATATTTGCAGCCACTTCACTCAAAAAAGCAACAATGAATGCAGGTATGATGGCTTTCTCCCAAAAAGCGGCCTTTTGCCACATTTTGTCCAGTCCCAGCCACAGGAGACGCCGTATATGCCAAGAATAAAGCACACTATAGGGCATTACCAGGACAAAATGTGCTGCTTTATTAAAAATATGTGCTCACAGCAAACTTGACTCAGATAAAGAGATAAAGTGTCGACTTGGCTCGGTAATGTACTATAGCGTGCTTTATTCTTTGTACATACGTGGTTTCCTCTGGCTGGTACGGGACTGGGTGGAGTGGTGAAAGGCCACTTTTGGGAGAAAGCCATCATACAGGCATTGTTGCTTTTTGAGTGAAGTGGCTGTAAATAATAAGGCAGATGACAAGCACACATGACATCATAATTTAAAGGAGGACAATTTTTTTGGTAAGCAGATGGTGTGTGTGCTCTGTCTTGGTGATGGTACACTGAAGTCGGTGCAAACAACTTGCAGTGGATCTCCACAAGTTTATCACGGCACAATTTTATTGGACTTTTTGTATAAAATGTATACTCATAACACTAGCACTTTGGATGTGCCTATATTAGTTATTCTCTATATCACATTGCACTATTACATGAGCAGTCCAATTGGATCCCCCTGTCTGTTTTTCAGGTGGACCTTCCAGTCTCTTGGAGCAGCGGCTATAATCTCCAATCCAATCTGGTCCACTAAAAAGAAATGGAAGGGGATCTGTTGTTCCCTTCCGTCTGGGCGGATCGGATCAAATTGCAGTCGGGTGTAAACGGACAGCAAAGTCTGACATCGGACTACCCATAGAACAGAGCAGGCTCCATCCCACCCATCCCACCCTGCTTACAGATCCCCCACTGAGCAAAGCAGAGACCCCCCCCCCCCCCCCTGTGTCTTCTGTTCTGTCCCTATCTCCTATGCTCTGTCTGTGTAGCTTCTTTAACTGCCCCCCCATGTGCCCTTCTCTCTTCCCCCCCCTTGCTCTACCTCTCCTTCTCTGTTCCCCATACAGAGGGTCCCCATGTGCATGCAGCTGGCTGTATAATAAGCAGCACAGACAGTCATACATAATTTAAAAAAAAAAATATTTAATCCATGTCCTCCTACCTCCCACAGAGGATCTTCATCTCTGCCATTCCAATTCCTGTGTATGCTGACCCCACCCCCTGCTCACACTTCGCTCCTCCCCCTGGTCTCCCGGGCTCCATCTTATCTTAATCACCTGCAGTTCAGGGGGGATTGTGTCTGTGCTGCACTGGAGGTGGGAGTTCATTGGCTGGGGATTGATTATAGGGCGGGGGCTGTCTCCTGCAACTGACTGTGCAGGAGGAGAGATGGGGCCAGGAGAGCAGATGTGCGCAGGAAGCTCTGAAGTCACAGTACCCGGGGCTGTGCTGCCTGTCACAGTGCTCGGCTATGCAGAGCAAGGAAAACGTGCGAGCGGGGGCGAAGCAAGAATAAGCCCCTCTTGAAAGAAGCCCTGGTGGCTTTAGCGCCCCCCCCTCTCCTGGAGCGCTCAGGCGGCCGCCTAGGCTGCCTTATGCCGACACCGGCCCTGCCTAAAACACACCAACCCTGATACTAATTTTAAAAAAAAAAACATCCAAAAAATACGGACCCTGACTTTTATCCAAAACACTAACCCTGGCACTGACCTAGATCAAACCTTGATCTAGTTTTTTTAGTTTATTTTTTTTTTTCATACATTTTTTTTTTCTCTGTAAGAAAAGAGATACAATGTATCTTTCTCCTCCACTCACAGAGAGAAAAAATGGGGGGGGGGGGGGGGGGGTGGGCTTCACAGTGACTGATCGCTCTTGCAGCCAATCAGCCCCACGGAAAAAAGCCCAGTGTAGTGGGGCTGCATATTTGTGTGAGGTCGGCATCAAGGGGCTAAACAAAAGGTGTGCAAAGTCTTATTTTTATTTTTTTCTTTAGAAAACAGCTACAACCCGAGTAGAAAAGCCTTCCCCCCTGCCGTGAAGTCACAGTGATCTCTCTGCAAAAGTCTGATATGCCTCCTTCTGACTCACACCCATAGCTAACCAATAGCACCACTGGAGAAGAGACGCTTGAGGGGGATAGGATTTCAATTTACAAATACCGTACTGGTAATCCCACAATAGGGAGAAAACTTAGAAAAAATTAGAAGAAAAGAGGTTTAACCTTAAACTGCGTAGAGGGTTCTTTACGGTAAGAGCGACATGGATGTGGAATTCCCTTCCACAGGCGGTGGTCTCAGTGGGGAGCATCGATAGTTTCAAAAAAGGATTAGATAAGCACCTGAACGACCACAACATACAGGGATATACAATGTAATACTGACATATAATCACACACATAGGTTGGACGTGATGGACTTGTGTCTTTTTTCAACCTCACCTACTATGTAACTATGTAACAGATATTCTCCTAAGAAAGCCAAAACCTCACACTTACTTTCTTTTTATTTACTTTCTTAAATATCGAGGTTTGAGGTTTATTAACAATTTGAATTGACCCAGAGCACGGTAGTTGATCAATAATGAAATGAATCCTCAAAAAATACAACTCGCCTAATAACTGTGCACACAGTGTAATTACAGTCCGTGCTGCCCCAGCTCTTCCATCTCTCTGCTCACCTCCCTAAATAACCTTTTACATAGCTACTGGGTAGGCAAAAAGGAGGAATACAACAGTGTCACTTGAATGAGAGTTCTAAAGAATGATCTGGGGACAGGGTTTCTTCAAAACTAAAGATGGCCATAGATTGCTAATCACACCAGCTTAATACTTGTAGCTTAAATATTGATATGTGCATGGTTTTACACTAAAAAAAGGGCCATTTTCTGTACTTTTTTTTGAAGTGTCAGTAAAAAATGTGGCCGACAGTAAATTTCATTGGCAACACTGCCCTACGCTCATGAACAAAAAAGTCTGTCACCACCTACCAAAACTGTATTGCTGAACGCTGCTGATGTAGCCATACATGGGACAGTGACCGAAGAACACCAGCATGACAAGACCACCATCAGTTACATTTACTATGTGAGAGGAATGGCCGACCACGGCGTACTGTTCCTTGATGTTCGGAACAATCTGAACCCACGACTCATTATGCACATGAAACACCCACAGCTGGTTGGTGACGTTCCCCGTGGCATCTATTTTACCACCATACATGTACAACTTGTCCTACAAAGAAAAGAAAAAAGGTTTGGTTGGTGGGATAATCTATGACCTGTGAAAATATTTAGTGCTATATGACTTTATAAGTAACCAAAGTGGTTAAATGACACCTCTTACACACACTGTGCTACACAGCCATCTATCCTTCAAATATCTTGCAGATTCTATTTCTCTCCATTAAACCAAATACATGCTATATTACATCGTGTTTATACTCACTCATGCACTAGAGCATTTGTTTTCTGCAGACTGCAACAATCCTGGTGGATCCTGCAGTTCACTGTCCCTCCCTCCTACCCTGTGTTCCCGCTGCAGCCTGAGGTTGTATAGACAAGCTGCTGACATCTACTGAGCATGTCCCAGTTTCAGTTCCCTTCTGAGCTGTTTCTTTTTTGTATCTGTACAGTCCAGAGTAACATATGTGGTCATGTACACAGTGGTAAATGACACTCCCCTCTCCATCCCCATACTTCTAAACACTATGGAGGCAGAGAAAGAAAGATATCACCGCTCCAGGAAGGTCAATCAGGAATAGACATCTCCTCCATGCTGGAAGTAACAGGTGCCGGCAATGCTTATAATGAAGTAGAGAGAAAAAGTCCTGGACAGCCGCACTCAAAATAATGAATTACCTTTATTGCATGATGATCATAAAAGATACAATGCCACAGCAGAAAATTGTAGGAAAGCTGACGCGTTTCACACTGTAGTCAGTGCTTAATCATAGCTAGATTAGCTATGATTAAGCACTGACTACAGTGTGAAACGCGTCAGTTTCCTGCAATTTTCTGCCGTGGCATGTATCTTTTATGATCATCATTCAACAAAGGTAATTATTTTGAGTGCGGCTGTCCAGGACTGTTTCTCTCTAAATCACTATGGAGGCAGGATAGAAGATGGTTGATTAATGAAGGCTTCACCTCTGTCAGTCCCAGCACATACACACCACAGACACAGGCTGGAAGGCATGAAACACCCTGTAATTGGCAGAACCTCTTCCAGATCTCTTTACAGTGTGAACAAAGTAAAAGCTATTGTCAGTCAACCTAAACTCCCCCTATATCATGTTGCTGAAAAAGAATATGTAGAACAAAACTTTATTGCTATTAGTTATTTTAAATTATCTATTCTGAAAGGCTTTATGTCATGTGACTGGCACAGCACCAATCACTGCTGTGCAGGCACAGATTCATACATCAGCAGAGTACAAGAACCTCCTCCCTCAGAACTTTCCCCAAGGACAGAAAAGACCTGGGAAATGTCACGTGGCCTCTGAACAGCAATGATTAATTAAAAAAGTACTGAAGATTTTTTTTTTTATATCAAAGTGTTACTAAACCCGCAACAGTAAAATCAGTCTGTATATTCAGTAAATTATACTCGTTATACTCACTGTGGGACCTAAGGGGTTAATCCACTGCATTGTGTAAAAAATCTGTTTGATCCTGTCTCCGCCCCTTCTTCCACAGTCCCCAAACATCTCCTGATAGTACAGAGCCTTGGGGGCACTCTGCACATGCTCAGTTTGTGGTGTATTGCTAGAGTTTTTTTTTTTTTTTTTTTCCTTGGGATGGTCCATGTGATCAGCACAGGGCCAATCAGCACTGTGCAGACAGAGGGTCAGGGTTCCTGTAGCCCCATATGAGAGTCAGAGCAGAATGAAAACTCCTCCTACACACTTTAACCAGACACTAATATAAGTCACAAGACTGCTATATACTGCTGATGAGAAAACGTATTTAGCAGTTTATTTACTAAAATAATCGCATTTCCATGTTCTGTGTGCTGTGGGGAGACCAGATATAGTGAATGCAGAGTCCTGGGTTTAGTAACACTTTAAGTTAAATACAGTGGTATGTTCGTTTATACATAACTAGAAGGGTTAAGAGAAGCCTGAGACTGTACCTTATATACTGCAAGGGAATGCCCATATCTCACAGTAATGGAGTTGACGGAGTTGTTCAGAGGAAGCCAGTCATGAGAGAAGAGATCATACCTGTACAAAACACAAACCAGTTACTGCCGAACCACAGAGTCACACAGCAGACGGCCTACAGCATATCAGACATTGTATCTGTACATAACCATCATTAGAAATCTAGGTGGAAACATTTCTTGGATTTTTCAAGTATTACCGTAAAGCTGAACTCCAGGTTTACGTTTACTTTAGTTTGTTTGGGCCAAGCTGGCCCAAATGAACGACTTCCTTTACTATTTGATGCAGCAGCTGTCAGCACTCTTGTAACTATACGTAGAACGAGCTACATACAGTATACAGGGCTGTGTTCCATCGGTGGTACGGGGACTTCCTGTCTGCTGCTGCTGCTGGAACAAAATGGAGTCAGCTGGGTACTTCTTAGCCATTCACAGGAAGCCGTTCCCTTTTATGACTGAATGCCAGGCTTCCTCTAATTGACCAAGATAAGGAAGAGGCGGATGACATCACAATCTCCTCCTCAGCCTTGTATTCATTCATAAAAATCCTGTCTGCCCAAGTCAGACTGAGTGCCTCTCAGCCATTCACAGGAAGATTTGCATTTTTAATAAAGTGATTATAAAGCCTAAAGGTCTGTTTACCTTAATGCATACTCTGCAATAAAGTAGAACTATAACCAAACTTTTTTTTTCATTTTGGATAGGGTAAGGGAGGGTTAGAACGCCTGTCAGATTTTTTTTCACCATCTGTGTCCCATTGCAGAGATTTCCCTTCACTTCCTGTCCCATAGCCATATGGGAAGTGAGAGGAAATCCCTGCAAATTAAGGGAATTCCTTGGGCCCTCCAGATCACCAGAACTAGTGTCCCCATTGGAAGATTTCCCATCTATTACTTTTCTGGGGACAACCTAAAATTTGAGATTTTCTTTTACCTTCACTGATCATGGTAAACAGGATAAATAGAGAGGGCGAATCTCCCTAATGGGGGCACAAGATGGCAATAAAAACTGGCAAATGTTATATTCCCTCTCTATCCAAAACTAACAAAAAAAAGGTTTTGCTTTTAGTTATACTTTAAGGTTAAAAAAAGAAAAGAGAAAAAAAAAAACAAACAAAAAAAAAAAACACACACAACTTTCATTTTCAACCAACCTCCCCCAAATACTTGCCTGAACCCGATTTCGATCCAGCACCATGCCCTCTCCACCCACACCTGACTTGGAGGCATGGTAATCAAATCCAGTGAGGAGGGATCAGGGGGCGGGGCTGATCCACGCTGTTTGTGTCAATAGATGCACACAGCGTGGCTCGGAATCAAGCCTGCATGTGTGCAACTCCAGAAAGCAGCTGGCTTGCAGAGAAGAGGAAGAGCAGAGAGAGCTGGCGGGGGACCCCAAAGAAGAAAGATTGGGACCGCTCTGTGCAAAGCCACTGCACAGAGCAGGTAAGTATAACATGCTGGTTATTTAAAAAAACAAAAAAAAACAAACCTTTACTATCATTTTAATGAATACAAGGCTTCCTCTGGTTGGCCGAGGTGGAGATTGTGATGTCATCCTCCTACCTTTGCCAATCAGAAGAAACCTTGCATTCATTCCTAGAAAAAAGAAAAAGGCTTCCTGTGAATAGCTGAGAAGCACTCAGCCCAACTCAATTTTGTTCCAGCAGTAGATGAGAATTCCCCATATCCCTGTCAGAACGCAGTGCTGTATACTGTTTATGCTACATATAGTGTATACAGCACTAAGCACCACCAATCAGTAAATAGTTTGTTTGGGTCAGTTTGTAAAGTGAAAGTAAACCTGGAGTTCAGCTTTAAAGTGATACAAAAAAGTCTTTTTTTTTTTTGCTTTAAAAATAACAAACATATTATACTGCTCTCTGCAGTGGTCTTTCACAAAGCAGCACCAATCCTCCTCTTCTCGGGTCCCTCTCCGGCGCTCCTGGCCCCTCCTTCCTGACGAGTGCCCCCACAGCAAGCAGCTTGCTGTGGGGGCACCAGAGCCGCTGCTTTTTTAGTCCATGCAGACACAGAGCCGCGATTCAGCCCCACCCCCTCTCTCTCCTCATTGGCTAACTGACTGACAGCCGCGGAAGCCAATGGCGCCAATGCTGTGTCTCAGCCAATCAGGAGGGAGAGTCCCAGATGGCCAAGGCCCTTGCGAACATCGCTGGATCGAGATGGGGCTCAGGTAAGTATTAGGGGGCTGCTGCACACTGAAGGTTTTTTTTATCTTGATGCATAGAATGTACTATAAAGTCCATTGCATATATTGTACCTATAGCTAAACCTATAATACGGCTTACCTATAGATACTGTAAATATCTCCTAAACGTATGCCATTTAGGAGATATTTACTGTATATGCAGCAGATTAAGTCAACGGCGTATGCACCAATTAACAGTACTGCTTAGAGAGCTAGAGCAGTGTTCATTGGAGCAGAGTGAGAGGGGCATTATGGGACCACTGGAGACACAGGCCACCGCTTGTCTACAAGAGTGGAGGTCAGACTCTCCAAGGTGCTGCCAGCACAGATTATTATAACCTGTGCTGCAGCTCTAAAAATATATATACATATACACACACACACACATATATATATATATATATATATATATATATATATATATATACATACATACACATACATACAGTGGGGGCAGAAAGTATTCAGACCCCCTTAAAATTTTCACTCTTTGTTATATTGCAGCCATTTGCTAAAATCATTTAAGTTCATTTTTTTTCCTCATTAATGTACACACAGCACCCCATATTGACAGAAAAACACAGAAATGTTGACATTTTTGCAGATTTATTAAAAAAGAAAAACTGAAATATCACACGGTCCTAAGTATTCAGACTCTTTGCTGTGACACTCATATATTTAACTTTTTTTTTTTTTAACACAGAAAATGTTTATTGAGTATTCTGCACATTACATTTGAGTTTGAAGATCATGCTGTATGACATGAGCAATTTTAGTCAGTTGCCGCATTTCAATATAATACAAAAAACAACACAAATGTATTTCCAACAGGGCCTAGATCTGTCCATTTGTATTAATTATTAGTAGACATTGCCGGAAACACCGAAGGAAGTCTCATTCTCATCTGCTATGGTTTTAACATCGTCTTATCATGTATTAGATCTTTACCTATATCAATTCTAATCCCCTATAATTTCACTAGTCCAAGAAAGGTCTCGTTAGGGAGTGGGGGAGGGGGAGAGGGGAGACGAAGAAGGAGGATCCAGAAGAGAAGGAAGGCTAAGAGGGTTGAGGAAGATGTAGAAGAAATCATCTACCAGGACAAAGGGAGGGATTAAGAGGAGGAAATAAGGATGAAAGGGGTAGGGTATCAAAAGGAGCCTCCACACATACAGATCAGTGCCTGCCGAGGAATGTCCCCACTACGTAAGGGGAGAGGAGAGGGAGGGTATGAGTGAGTAGGGTCGTATAGACACCCTTTGTAAATTAGGGGCAGTGCTCACCACCCATTTCCAGCCAGTCAGCCTCCCGGGTCCCAAGCCACCAGTGCACCTACACCACCAGTTGTCTAGCTTCAACCCATGTCGCCCAAATTTTTTCGAATTTCTTTGGACAGTTCCTGCCCATATACGTAAGCTTGTATATCGGGAGTACTGTGTTTATTTGGACCCTCCATGCCCCAACAGTGGGGGGTTCCGGTAGCTTCCAGCGCAGCAAAATCGTTTTCCTGGCATAGTAAGCCGCGTAAAATATAAACAGTTTGGTATGTTTGGCTGTATTTAGATTATCTGTGATGCCCAAGAGGAACACCATCGGGTCAAGTTGTAGTTGTAATCCTGTTACTCCATTTATATCAGTCACAACGTCATGCCAGTAGTTCTGGAGAACTGGACACGACCATACCACATGAAAGAAGGTCCCCACCGACTGTCTACATTTAGGACACCTATCATCAAGTCCAGGGTAAATCCTAGATAATCGTTGTGGGGTATAGTATACCCTATGAAGGAACTTTAGTTGCACGAATCTATCCCTTGCCGAGATCATAAATGGGATGCATTGTTGTAGGCCCTCTGACCAATCCTCCTCAGTCAGAGCCGGAATGTCCGACTGCCATTTATGGAAAAGTGGGAGCATTTTGGAGGTGTCTTTGCATGCGAGTCTGAGGTATATGGAAGATAGTGTTCGGTCTAGATGGTCGGTTAACAATAGGGACTCAACCGAGTGGGTACACAGTTCCACCCCATGTGGAAACTGTGCACTAACCGCATGTCGTAATTGCATAAAGCGGAAGAACATCCACGGGGGTAGGTTATATCTTGCTCTCAGTTCCGCAAAGGTGAGAAGCCGGCCCTCCCTAAATATGTGTCGCAATGTTCGAACCTCGTGCCTGGCCCAAACCTGGGGGTCCGGAACAGACTGGAGGTGTGGCAACATTGGGTTGCCCCACAGCGGAGTATGTGGGGAGACTCATATATTTAACTTAGGTGCTGTCCATTTCTTCTGATCATCCTTGAGATGGTTCTACACCTTCATTTGAGTCCAGCTGTGTTTGATTATACTGATTGGACTTGATTAGGAAAGCCACACACCTGTCTATATAAGACCTTACAGCTCACAGTGCATGTCAGAGCAAATGAGAATCATGAGGTCAAAGGAACTGCCTGAAGAGCTCAGAGACAGAATTGTGGCCAGGCACAGATCTGGCCAAGGTTCCAAAAAAAATTCTGCTGCACTTAAGGTTCCTAAGAGCACAGTGGCCTCCATAAACCTTAAATGGAAGATGTTTGGGACAACCAGAACCCTTCCTAGAGATGGCCGTCCGGCCAAACTGAGCTAACGGGGAGAAGAGCCTTGGTGAGAGAGGTAAAGAAGAACCCAAAGATCACTGTGGCTGAGCTCCAGAGATGCAGTCGGGAGATGGGAGAAAGTTGTAGAAAGTCAACCATCACTGCAGCCCTCCACCAATCGGGGCTTTATGGCAGAGTGGCCTGATGGAAGCCTCTCCTCAGTGCAAGACACATGAAAGCCCGCATGGAGTTTGCTAAAAAAAAAAAACACCCGGAGGACTCCAAGATGGTGAGAAATAAGATTCTTTGGTCTGATGAGCCCAAGATAGAACTTTTTGGGCTTAATTCTAAGCGGTATGTATGGAGAAAACCAGGCACTGCTCATCACCTGTCCAATACAGTCCCAACAGTGAAGCATGGTGGTGGCAGCATCATGCTGTGGGGGTGTTTTTCAGCTGCAGGGACAGTACAGGGATATCCTGGACGAAAACCTTCTCCAGAGTGCTCAGGACCTCAGACTGGGCCGAAGGTTTACCTTCCAACAAGACAATGACCCTAAGCACACAGCTAAAATAACGAAGGAGTGGCTTCACAACAACTCCAACTCCATGACTGTTCTTGAATGGCCCAGCCAGAGCCCTGCTAAAACCCAATTCAGCATCTCTGAAGAGACCTAAAAATGGCTGTCCACCAACGTTTACCATCCAACCTGACAGAACTGGAGAGGATCTGCAAGGAGGAATGGCAGAGGATCCCCAAATCCAGGTGTGAAAAACTTGTTGCATCTTTCCCCAAAAGACTCATGGCTGTATTAGATCAAAAGGGTGCTTCTACTAAATACTGAGCAAAGGGTCTGAATACTTAGGACCATGTGATATTTCAGTTTTTCTTTTTTAATAAATCTGCAAAAATGTCAACAATTCTGTGTTTTTCTGTCAATATGGGGTGCTGTGTGTACATTAATGAGGGAAAAAAATGAACTTAAATGATTTTAGCAAACGGCTGCAATATAACAAAGAGTGAAAAATTTAAGGGGGCATAAATACTTTCCGTCCCACTGTATATATAGTGTATTTACAGTATTGGTGTATATGCAGCCTAGATGCATTACAATAATTAAATGGGTTCAAGAGGGCTTTAATTGACTCAGTGTACTAACTTCTAATACATCTTTATGGAGGCCATGTCCTACATGAAAGCACTGCAGCACCTGAACCGCCTTTGTTACTCTCCATGTATGAAGACACCATGCAGTAGGCCTTGTTTTTCTGACTTTGTATTGTGTTTTTTTGCAACCCTGCATTTTCTCTGAATGCTGTCATGTCTAGCTGAGTTCCATTTAGTTTGCAGGCAAAAGCTAGTCCAACGTAACTGGTGCACTAACACACATGTGCTTGAATAGCGCTGTGTTGATACGAAAAAACGCAGCATTCAGAACCAATGAATGGGCCTCTTCTATACAGATATTTTAGCAGGTAAAATGCTCCTATAGGGAGGAGGCTTTATCTGGCGGTGTCCTTTTGCAGCATACAGGTGCCAATACTGGTATGTATTCAGTTCCTGGATTTATTTATTTTTATTTATTTATTTCAGGTACTTATATAGCGCCGTCAATTTACGCAGCGCTTTACATATACATTGTACATTCACATCAGTCCCTACCCTCAAGGAGCTTACACTCTTAAGGTTCCTAACTCACATTCATACATACTAGGGACAATTTAGACAGGATCCAATTAGCCTACCAGCATGTCTTTGGAGTGTGGGAGGAAACCGGAGTACCCGGAGGAAACCCACGCAGGCACAGGGAGAACATGCAAACTGGATCAGAGTTTTACAATCACAACAAAAATGTGCTGTCTGTAGATTCAAGCCCTGAAGCAAAAAATGTAATCTTTTCGAAAATCTTATCTAAGAATTTTTGTTCGTATTTCGCACCATTAGTGGGCTGCAGCAACAGACAATTTTCGTGCGGCAATCAAATTTGAGTAATCGGACGTGTTGGAAATTTTTTTAAAAAACGAAGGATTTTGTAATCAATGATGGGAGAATCGTGCGAGAAATGTAATCAAAAAAGAAATGCGTATGTGCAAGAAAAGAAAATTCCTGGAAAGAAAAGAAGATTCCCAGCCACAAAAATTATTTTCTGTAGCAACAGGAGATTAAAGGCTTGGTTGGCCGAATTTCGAAACTCACAAATTTTCTTTCGAAATTCGACCATGTACGGCCAGCCTTATATCAAGGTTGGAAAAATCTTAGTTGGCTATGGCCACAGGAAAAGTTCTCTGAACATCCTTCCTATAAGCTGCTCAGACCTACTTGTCTGAATTACTGTGAAAGCTAACGGCTCAGGCACTGCTGTGGTACTGTCAGTTTAACAATGGAAGCCTAATTAGCAGGAGGAAAGAGTAGAATGAAGAGAGATGACCTCAATGTGGTGCATCTCTGTCATCAATCAGCAAGTTGATGTGGGGTGGTAATTAAGCTCTATAGCATAACAGCTTCAAAAGCTTCCCATTTTATAACAATATTCTGCAGTTTCATTAGCACAGAGCAGTTGTTTAAAACCAAAGTCCAAGTTGAGAGGGACTAAACAGGCAGAATTTTATGGGAAAACTTGTAATCCTGTCCAGCCACTCCTGTAAAACAGGCACTGTATAACCAGGACAGTGACCTCTCTTTCCCTTCTCTTTCACACTGCCAGCGCCCAGGCGTCTGGTTTTAACCCCGCTAGCGGCCGAAAAAGGGTTAAACCCGCTCACAAAATGGTGCTGCAGCGACGCTGTGCCGGCAGTTCGGCTGCGCTGCCCATTGATTTCAATGGGCAGGGGCACTTTAGGAGCGATCTATTCACCGATCCTACAGCGCTGCAAAGATGCTGCTTGCAGGACTTTTTGTGACGCCCTGCCAGCGCAGCGCCCCAGTGTGAAAGCACTCGGGCTTTCACACCGGGATTGCAGCTGAGGCTTTTTTTCAGGCGCTTTTTTTAACGCTAAAGCCTCTGAAAAATGTCTCCAGTGTGAAAGGGGTCTTAAAGGATAAGTTGACCTTTCATAACCCATAAGCAAGGTGTAAGATGTTACGAACGGACTGGCCCCCACACCTCCCAGATCGCCGCTATGACAGCTAGCGGGGTTCTTCTCCCTCCTCGCTAGCTGTCACAATTTTTATTAAACGTGGCCAAGCGGGGCTCTGCCCACCCATCCACATCACTAATTGACAGGGCTCTTTACATGGAAAACTACAAGGATTAGCAACCTTTGCAGGTGTCAGGTTGAAGTTTTCAATAAACTACCACAACGCTGTAGAGTGCGGTGGTAGTTCATTTAGGCTTCCTGTCAGATTGTATCTGCTTACCCGTACGGGATGTAAGGGCACACAGACACTGGCAGATCTGATCACCGTTGCAATGCTTTACAGCAGGGATATGCAATTAGCGGACCTTCAGCTGCTGCAGAACTACAAGTCCCATGAGGCATAGCAAGACTGACAGCCACAAGCATGACACCCAAAGGCATGATGGGACTTTTAGTTTTGCAACAGCTGGGAGGTCTGCTAATTGCATATCCCTGCTTTACAGGCTCAAAATAAATTATTAAAATAATAAATGTAAATTTTTTACCTGCAAAAAACGTGCATTTATTTTTTTTGCAAAAAGTGAACTTATTCTTTAAGAAATACAGTTTGGTCACTGACTCAACCCCCACCCAGTGGCTGCATAGGGAAAAATAAATCAGCACACCGAAGATGTCACCACTCTCCTCAGCAAGTTCCAATATTGGACAGTATTGTGCAATGCAGCAAAGCCTGATCGATTCCGGCTTTTATATCATCTATATTTATCAAATACAGCTTTTTTTTTTATTCACACATAAATGGGTAAAATATTAATTTAGTTTGGTTTTAAAGTGATTTTGAAGAGGACCCACACTTACATTGTAGGATGAGGATTCTTTTTTTTATAACACTCCTTTATATTTCTGTGGCAGGTCACTAAGCTGCTGGCACTGTCCTCCTGTTTGTAGATATCGCCTTAGCTAGACAGCTGCTCAAGGACACACTCCTGGGTTGTGCTGTGTGTATCTATAGACACACATAGTCAAAGCCATGCCTTCCGCTCTCTCCTCTCAGAAATACGAGTAACAGCCAATCGCTCTGCTGCTCTCAGTAACTGCCATTAGAACCCAGAAGATCAGGGTAGCGATTGCAATGATTGGAGGACCCAGGAGGTAGAGGTACATACATAGACTGCAGAGGTAAGTGTTTGGGGACAAGGAGGAAGAAAAATAAACTGAGGCCTTTTCTACTTGAATGCAGAGAATGCATTAAGGAAAAAAAAAAAAATGACTAGCACTATTTCTAGGTCCTGCCTACTGTCCTCACGACATGCAGCCACAGTTCAACTGAGAGTAAATATAATCTAATACTATAATAAAATATAAAGTAATGTCTCCTTTGGGAGGACTGACATTAATTCTATTTCCCAGTTACGTGCCTGGCAGCTCTTTAAAATAACTATACTTCCTCTATTGCAAACACAATAAAGAAACAAAATATGGTTCTCACGCCATAACCATCTGGTAATTGGAATGGTTGAACATGTAGCCGCCCACAATCCACATGACATCATCCACCACCACGGCCTTGTGAGACGCTCGGGCCAGCTGTGGGAACGAGAACTCTTCTCGGGTCCAGAACGACTGGTTGGCTGGGACTGGGACTGAACAGCCGGGACCTGAAATAGCCAAAATAATACATATGAAGCGGTGACCACCACACCTACAATAAACATCTACAGAAAGAGTAACACACACAGGAATTCATGTCTAACAATAAATGCCAAAACTATTTCACCCATGGCAACCAATTTTCTTTCAATGGCTGCACAAAATAAAGATCATTTGTTACTATGGGACATCACTAACAGTCCTAACTTAAGTACAGTTGTCCTTTAATTAATGCCGGATCAGCAGGATCTGGCCAAATTTCGATCCATCTATGGGCAGGCTGGTTGTACTGAAGTTAATCCACCGATCAACGTCAATACAACCAACCTGTTTTTTTTTCCATGAGATCACCGCCGGCAGCTATAGCCCCCAGCAGTGATCATTGTATTTTGGCGGCGGGGAAATCTCCCGCTGTCAGAATAAATTAGTGCAGCAGAAGGGATTCCCCCATCAACACAGACAAGTGGTTTTCTTTCCTTCAACCCATGGCTGAAAGATACAAAAACAGCATAATCTACACTCACCGGCCACTTTATTAGGTACACCCGTTCAATTGATTGGTAACACAACTTGCTAATCACATGGCAAACAACTCAATGCAGTTAGGCATTCTTAACTTGGTGAAGATGACTTGGTAAAGTTCAAACTGAGCATCAGAATGAGGAAGAAAGGGGATTTAAGTGACTTTGAACATGGCATGGTTGTTGTTGGTGCCAGAAGGGTTGGTCTGAGTTGATGATCTACTGGGATTTTCACACACAACCATCTCTCGGGTTTACAGAGAAGGTCAGAAAAAGAGAAAATATCCAGTGAGAGGCAGTTATGTGGAGGAAAATGCCTTGTTGAGGTCAGAGGAAAATGGACAGACAGAAAGGCAACAGCAACTCAAATAATCACTCGTTACAACCAAGGACTGCAGAATACCATCTCTGAATGCACAACACCGGGTGCCACTCCTGTCAGCCAAGAACAGGAAACTGACATTACAATTCTCACAGGATCAACAAAATTGGACAACAGAAGATTGGAAAAACATTGCCTGGTCTGATGAGTCTTGATTTCAGCTGCAACATTCAGATGGTAGGGTCAGAATTTGGTGTAAACAACATGAAAGCATGGATCCATCCTACCTTATTTCAATAATTCAGGCTGGTGGTGGTGTAATGGTGGGGGGGATATTTTCTTGGCACACTTTGGGCCCCTTAGTACCAATTGTGCATCGTTTAAACACCACGGCCTACCTGAGTATTGTTGCTGACCATGTCCATCCCTTTATGACTACAGTGTACCCATCTTCTGATGGCTCCTTCCAGCAGGATAATGCACCATGTCACAAAGCTCCAATCATCTCACCACTGATTTCTTGAACATGACAATGAGGTCTCTGTACTCCAATGGCCTCCACACTCACCAGATCTCAATCCAATAGAGCATCTTTGGGATCTAGTGGAACGAGAGATTCGCATCATGGATGTGCAGCCGACAAATCTGCAGTAACTGCGTGATGATATCAAGTCACTGTGGACCAAAATCTCTGAGGAATGTTTCCAACACCGTATTGAATCTATGCCATAAAGAATGAAGGCAGTTCTGAAGGCAAAAGGGGGACCAACCCGGTACTAGAAAGGTGTACCTAATAAAGTGGCTGGAGAGTGTAAAGTTTGCTTTAGATACGTAAAGTATCAAGTGAACGAGCCACAGTAAAGTCAAAGTTCCTTAAGTTTATACTGATTCCATGGCCCTCGGTGAGAGTATGTAAGCCAGAAAACGAACACTTTAACACATAAAAAAAAAAAAAGCTTGACCCTTTGAGAAAATCACGTGTGTTGTGACGCAACGCGTCAGGGAGGAGCCAGGTGCCACTGTTTCCGGGTACGGCCGAACCCGGAAGCTTTCGCTTTTACTGCTGTTTTTACCGTTCCTTGATGCAAGTTATTATTTGTTTTTTTGGAATTCAATTTTTTACTACACTATGGAGCCATTTCTTCTCTTTTACCATCCATCCGCTTACACATATTGAGTGAGGGAGAGTGCAATTGCTGGCTGGATACCGAAAGTCCCCAAGTGCTGTGACCACGACCGGATGCTGTTTTTCCTGTGGATAGCTATACCACTTGTTGGTTCACGCTCGACTTGACCCATTGGGGGCCGCTGCTACAGGTGAGAGGCTGGGGGAAATAGGTGTCGCACTCCGGAGCTTGATTGGATGAACATATCTATTTTAGACACTTGTCGCCGCAGTGATTGTTTACTGCACTTGCACTTTCCTGCATTATCAGAAGACCAGACCTTGTTGGTATTGGGAGCCGCATTGCATGGCTTTTTGGACTACACCTATCACTCATTAATACCATTTTTTTTTGGACATTTATTACACACACCTGTGTGTCACGGGTTTATAATTTTGCACATTGTTTATTTACTTTGGTGGAATTGCACTTCACTTTGTATGAGTTTATCTCATTCTTTATTGCACTTTATGATTGTTATTTATGTATTTATGATATTTATGCACTATTGCACTTTCATTTATTATTATTGCAATTTTATGTACTGTTGCACGTGTACCTATTGCTTATTTATACACCTTTCTACTTAGGCTTAAGTAGCGCCACATAATTTGTTTTTTCATTTGGTTTAGCTATGTGAGTACACTGTTCTATGTTGGCGGCTCTTATTTAGCCTATTGGTCACTGTGGGTTTGCGCATTAGTTTATTTATTTCTGGTTCACTTTAACACATAGAAGCCAACAATGGCAGTCTACATATTTTTTACTCATGGGTTATTATACTTTTTAAGTTGGATAAAACTAATTTTATATGAATTATTCCTTGGTAGAGGAAAAAGTCTGCTGGAACTCACCCTGCCAGTCTGGGTTGCAGACACATCCCTTGGTGCCGTTCAGATTGCACACCCCACGATCGGGCTCTCCGCAGCTGTCCAGGCAGTACGGGATGTCACATGACTCTCCTTTCCAGTTCTCAGCACAATCACAGTACACTCCGGTGCCATTCCCCGCCACACACATCCCCCTTCCAGAGCAGTTGTTGGGACAGGTGTCAATGCTGCAACATAAAGGAAATCATGTGAATACCATAAACCAGAGGAAACATGCAGGGGGGGCAATTATTTGCATTGAAATAAAATTGCAAAATATTAGGTCATTCTTTAACAAAGGTAAGGAATGATTAGGAGTTTTGCCACGTATTTACTAGTGGCCGTATTCTCATGGGGGGGATTCTTCAAACATTTCCTGCGATAGTGGCAGCACAGGAAACAAGGATTGGAAAAGTCCAGACAACCGCTCATCCGAAAAATCATTTGTCTTTATTGCAGGTATAAAATCACCATCATACACCAGATAAACAATGGGGGGACCGAGGGAAAAATCATGCTTCCACTAGCACTTAAAGTGACTGTAAAGTCTTGTGTTTTTTTTTTCTATAAAAACAAACATGTTAGACCCCTTTCACACTTGGGCGTTTTTCAGGCGCTAAAGAGCTAAAAATAGTGCCTGTAAAGCGCCTGAAAAATGCCTCCCCTGCATCCCCAGTGTGAGAGCCCGAGTGCTTTCACTGGAGCGGTGTGCTTGCGGGACATTAAGAAAAAGTGCTACAAGCAGCATCTTTGGAGCGGTTTAGGAGCGCTGTATACACCCTCTCCTCCACCGCCCCTGCCCATTGAAATGAATGGGCACTGCTGCCGAAGCGCCTGCAAAGTGCTTCAGCAGCGGCACTTTTCGGACGCATTTAACCCTTTCTCTGGCCGCTAGCGGGGGTTAAAAGCGCCCTGCTAGCGGCCGAAATGCGCAGCTAAAACTACGCTAAAACGCAGCTAAAACTAGCAGCACTTTACTGCTACCGCGGAGCAGTGCCAGTGTGACAGGGGTCTTATATTTACCTGTTTAATAGTTTTGCACAGAGCAGCTCCCATCCTCCTTTTCTCAGATCCCTCTTCTGTACTCCTGGCCCTCCTGCCGAGTACCTTACAGCAAGAAGCTTGCTATGGGGGAACCCGAGCCGAGCTCCGTGCATCCATTCAGACACAGAGCCGGGGTTCAGTCCCGCCCCCACTTTCTCCTCATTGGCTAACTGGCTTTAACAGCAGCGGGAGGCCAATGGCACCACTGCTGTCTCTAGAATGCATTAAGATAAAAAAAAACCTTCCAACTTTACAACCACTTTACTCATAATTAAAGCACTAGTGGAAGTGCGAAATGCGTTTTTATACGTGGGAGACGTTAATGGTTTTTCGGATGCGTAGCTGTCTGGACATTTCTGACTTTGTAGTATATACAGCTTGAGGCGCTGAGCTGTTGCACCCGAGCGTGTGAGAGGTTGGAGGGCGGCGACAGGTGTGGAGGCAGCGGCGACAGGTGTGGAGGGAGCGGCGACAGGTGTGGAGGGAGCGGCGACAGGTGTGGAGGGAGCGGCGACAGGTGTGGAGGGAGCGGCGACAGGTGTGGAGGGAGCGGCGACAGGTGTGGAGGGAGCGGCGACAGGTGTGGAGGGAGCGGCGACAGGTGTGGAGGGAGCGGCGACAGGTGTGGAGGGAGCGGCGACAGGTGTGGAGGGAGCGGCGAGAGGTGTGGAGGGAGCGGCGAGAGGTGTGGAGGGAGCGGCGAGAGGTGTGGAGGGAGCGGCGAGAGGTGTGGAGGGAGCGGCGAGAGGTGTGGAGGGAGCGGCGAGAGGTGTGGAGGGAGCGGCGAGAGGTGTGGAGGGAGCGGCGAGAGGTGTGGAGGGAGCGGCGAGAGGTGTGGAGGGAGCGGCGAGAGGTGTGGAGGGAGCGGCGAGAGGTGTGGAGGGAGCGGCGAGAGGTGTGGAGGACAGTGAGAGGTGTGGAGGGAGCGGTGAGAGGTGTGGAGGGAGCGGTGAGAGGTGTGGAGGGAGCGGTGAGAGGTGTGGAGGGAGCGGTGAGAGGTGTGGAGGGAGCGGTGAGAGGTGTGGAGGACGTTGAGAGGTGTGGAGGGCGTTGAGAGGTGTGGAGGGAGCGGTGAGAGGTGTGGAGGGAGCGGTGAGAGGTGTGGAGGGCGGTGAGAGGTGTGGAGGGAGCGGTGAGAGGTGTGGAGGGAGCGGTGAGAGGTGTGGAGGGAGCGGTGAGAGGTGTGGAGGGAGCGGTGAGAGGTGTGGAGGGAGCGGTGAGAGGTGTGGAGGGAGCGGTGAGAGGTGTGGAGGGAGCGGTGAGAGGTGTGGAGGGAGCGGTGAGAGGTGTGGAGGGAGCGGTGAGAGGTGTGGAGGGAGCGGTGAGAGGTGTGGAGGGAGCGGTGAGAGGTGTGGAGGACGTTGAGAGGTGTGGAGGACAGTGAGAGTGGACTCCATTAATAAAAGCTCTTTTAATGCTGTGTCCCCACTGGAGCAATTCTCCTCACTTCCTGTCCAAGTGACACAACAGAACGTGAGAGAAAACTAATCTGGATATTTATCAGCAATACAAAAACGGATAGGAACATCTGCCTTCTCCATTCAACAGTAAGAATAGAAAACAAGTTTAAAGCTGGAGTTCTACTTTAGCTTAACAAAAGAAGATCAGTAAGAGAATCATGAGCAAAAAAAAAAAAAATTGTATTGTAAAGAAATGACTGCATGTGCCTAGATATAAACTGACCCTTATAAAGGATATGACAGCTATATCCGGTGTCATCATTTCCATAAAGGTGTTCAATTTCTAATAATAGATTTTTTTTTAAATTTTTGTCATAAAGGGAAAGCGATACAGAAGATGTACAGAAGTCATCCACACTGTTCAGTCACTTGTTGCCCTTAGGACATACCCGCACATCCGAGGGGTTTAGGTGATAATTTTTTTTTTTGGAGCCAACGATTCTCTTAAACCACGTGCCCTCCAGAAGATTTACTCCCCCTTTACAAGCAGGCCATTTCATGCGATACGGCACTGCAATCCTTTTTTGCGCGGTCACGCAAAGCTGTACCCAAAAAAAATTTATGTGATTTTTTTTCCACCACAAATAGAACTTTATTTTGGTGCCATTTGATCACCTCTGCGTTTTTTATTTTTTGCGCTAAAAACGAAAAAAAGACTGACAATTTCTGGGGGAAAAAAAATATATGTATATATGTTTTTTACTTTCTGCTGTAAAACATAACCAATAAAATATTTTTTTTAAAAATAGAGTTTCTTCATACATTTAGGCCAATATGTATTCTGCTACATGTTTTTGGTAAAAAAAAAAAAAAAAATTCACTAGGCATATATTGATTGGTTTACGCAAACATTATAGCGTTTGTAGACTATGAAATATATTTATGAATTTTTATTTTATATTAGGAATGGTGGCGATTTGCGACTTATAGCGGGACTGCTATATTGTGGCAGACAATCGGACACTAACTGACACTTTGCAAGAACCAGTGACACTAATAAAGTGATCAATGCTAAAAATATGCACCGTCACTGTACTAATGGCTGGGAAGGGGTTAACATTAGGGGCGAGATCTAATGGTTAAATGTGCGCACTGCTTTTACTAAGGGAAGAGATGGATTTTACCCCCTGCTTTGCAGGAACACAAAATCCATCCCTTCCCCCCTCTCAGAAAAGAGACCTGCCTTGTTTACATAGGCAGATCTCAGTTCCATGTGCTTTACCGACAATCTGTGGGTGCCGGCTGGCATCCAGCACCTGCTGATCAGCTTCTGCTGTGAATAATCACAGCAGAAGTGGCACGCCCCCTGCAGGCGGAAGTGCAGAATCACGTGTATATGTTATTTTTCACAGGAGAGCTGCCCTGTAGCAATGTTAATGTAAAAGCAATCCAAGTGGCTATATCGCCACTGGGTCACTTTTAGATGTGGCAAAGGGTGGTTAAACCCCTCCTCATCTTCTGCTGCCTTGCTGGGCTCTCCCTTTCCCCCTGGGAGCCCAGGACTGAAACCAGCTGACCATAGAGATGAGGAAGGAAGGAATTTCCTCAATCATCTCTGTGGTCTATGAAACTGGAAGCAATGAGGATTTTGTCACTTTCGGTTTTGGTTTGTTGTAAACAAGCCATTACCAGCTTGTGAAAGAATCTGATCAAACCAATCTTGGTTTGGTCAGCTGCTTTGGAGGGCAGAGGAGAGATCTGGGGTCTGATAGACCCCAGATCTCTCCATAAAGAGGACCTGTTGCGGCCCATGTATCACAAGGGTTGCAGTTCAACACTTGTGAGAGCAATAAAGATAAATAAAAAATAAACAGTGTAAAAATAAATAAATAAATGAAATTAATATAAATAAAATAAGAAAAAAATGTTTAAAGCGCCCCAGTCCCCCTCGTGCTCACATGCAAATCCAGCACTTATATGTAAACGCTGATCGCACCACACATGTGTGAAGTATCAATGCAAACGTCAGAGAAAGAGAAATATTTCCAACACCAGACATCCTTTGTAACTCTAAAATGGTGACCTGTAAAGCCTTATAAAAACATAGAATTTTTTTTTGCAGTACCATAGTTTGTCGCCATTCAGCAGGTGAACGCAATACATGTTAGGTATCCATTTACCTGGTGTAACATCTTTTATATTTTACCAAAAAATCTGGTATTATATTGCGTTTTTTGTGCATTAAAATTAATTAAATGGTATTGTTTAAAAAGATATACATGCATTTAACCACTTCAAGACCAGGCCTTTTTCTGACAACTGTTGCTTACAAGTTGAAATCAGTATTTTTTGCTAGAAAATTACTTAGAACCCCCCAAACATATATATTTTTTTTTTTAGGAGAGACCCTAGAGAATAAAATGGCTGTCGATGCAATATTTTATGTCACACTGTATTTTGCACAGCAACCTTTCAAACCCATTATTTTGAGAAAAAATACACACTAAGGGATTATTTAAATAAAAGTAGTTAAAAGTTAGCTCAATTTTTTTGTAGAACGTGAAGGATGATGTTACGCCGAGTAAATAGATACCCAACATGTCATGCTTTAAATTTAAAAAAAAAAAACCTCTCCTACTGCCTACAAAAGTGAACTAGTGTCGAAATCACTGCTGAGACCACTTTTATATGAAAGCCGGCTACCTGCTATAAAAAAAAAGCTACCAGGGCAAAGGCAGCTAGCTACTGCCATAACCCGGTATTTAATGTCAAAGTAATGACGTACATTTACAGTTAGGCGTTTGGCAGGTGATTAAACAAACATGTAAATATAGTGCAACATAAAAATTTGCAACTTTTTTTTTTTTTTGCTTTCAGAAAATATATAATGTTTGGGGGTTCTAAGTAATTATCTAGTAAAAAAATAAATACATTTATTAAAATGATTTATCAGAGAAGTGTCAGAAATGGCTTGGACAGCTAGTGGTTAAAAAGGTGTACATGACATAAAAAGTACAAAGGTATTAAAAGGCATCAATTCAGGTGCTGTCAAATATTAACAAGCAAACCTAGTATGTGGATAGGAACAAGTAATGTTTTTTATTTCTTTTTTACAATTTTTTTTTCTAAAAGATAATCTGCATTGAAGAAGCAAGAAATAAAGTTGTGCATCAATGCTTGTTGGTTTCCTGGCTCTGGGACAAATATGGAAATAAGCCCCTCTCCCACAGTTTTAGTGTCAGTACCATCCAGTGCCGGGATGACATACGGGAACTCTACTGAGCACAACAGATAGCGAGGAATCTCAGCGGGTTCTGTGAATAGTGACACGTACAGAATCCTAATTACACATAACACGTCTGGTAATATTTAGGTTTCAGCTGTCAGAGCTGTAAAAGGCGTCAGTCAATTATTTTGAGTGTCAACTTGAAAAAAAGGAAAAAAAAAAAAAAAAAAACATATGTTCCTGTAAAAAAAAAAAAAAAAAATGACATCTTGATGCACATCTAAAAAGTAGTCTTACACATGCTGTACAGAACACACCGTCAGTCTGGAGTTGAACCGTTTTACCTGTAGCCTATGTTAAATCCAGTCAGGTTGTAGGCGGCGTCACTGAAGAAATGTAATAGAGCGTAACCAGAGGTAGCCGCAACTTCCGGAACAGACTCGTTACTTTCCTTCTCTGGAACGATAAGTCCGCTGAAAAAAAAAAAATGGAAACTATATCACTAACCGTGAAACTACAGTCTGCAACTCACATTTGGAAAAATCGTGTAAAAAGTTGGTAATTGATGTTGATCTTCAGGGACGTATTAAAAGGGCAACAATCCAATATTTTCCAAAACAGGCACAACAATAGATTACAAGCAGCGGATCTGCCACATAGTGTATTTTATAAGCATTCGTGGGTCAAAAAAAAAAAAAATTTAAAAAACAGCTTTTTTTAAATAAATGAAAAGGTTTTACTTGGAGCTTTTTGGTAATCAGCATAATATGATTCAGAACATAGAAAGAAATTCAGTAAAACGAAGCAAAGAAACTCCAATTGAACTCGAGCCATTATAAAGGTCAAACAAAAATACATTCAGTCTGCACCTTTATCAGAGTCTTCTTTAAATCAGGGTTCCCATCAGAGACCCCCATTACATCAGGGTTCCCCATCAGAGCCCCCCATTACATCAGGGTTCCCCATCAGAGCCCCCCATTACATCAGGGTTCCCCATCAGAGCCCCCCATTACATCAGGGTTCCCCATCAGAGACCCCCCTTACGTCTAGGTTCCCATCAGAGACCCTCTTACATCAAGATTCCCATCAGAGACCCCCTTACATCAAGATTCCCATCAGAGACCCCCCTTACATCAAGATTCCCATCAGAGACCCCCCTTACATCAAGATTCCCATCAGAGACCCCCCTTACATCAAGATTCCCATCAGAGACCCCCTTACATCAAGATTCCCATCAGAGACCCCCCTTACATCAGGGTTCCCATCAGAGACCCCCTTACATCAGGGTTCCCATCAGAGACCCCCCTTACATCAGGGTTCCCATCAGAGACCCCCCTTACATCAGGGTTCCCATCAGAGACCCCCCTTACATCAAGATTCCCATCAGAGACCCCCCTTACATCAAGATTCCCATCAGAGACCCCCCTTACATCAGGGTTCCCATCAGAGACCCCCCTTACATCAAGATTCCCATCAGAGACCCCCCTTACATCAAGATTCCCATCAGAGACCCCCCTTACATCAAGATTCCCATCAGAGACCCCCCTTACATCAAGATTCCCATCAGAGACCCCCCTTACATCAGGGTTCCCATCAGAGACCCCCCTTACATCAGGGTTCCCATCAGAGACCCCCCTTACATCAGGGTTCCCATCAGAGACCCCCCTTACATCAGGGTTCCCATCAGAGACCCCCCTTACATCAGGGTTCCCATCAGAGACCCCCCTTACATCAGGGTTCCCATCAGAGACCCCCCTTACATCAGGGTTCCCTTCAGAGACCCCCTTACATCAGGGTTCCCATCAGAGACCCCCTTACATCAAGGTTCCCATCAGAGACCCCCTTACATCAGGGTTCCCATCAGAGACCCCCTTACATCAGGGTTCCCATCAGAGACCCCCTTACATCAGGGTTCCCATCAGAGACCCCCTTACATCAGGGTTCCCATCAGAGACCCCCTTACATCAGGGTTCCCATCAGAGACCCCCTTACATCAGGGTTCCCATCAGAGACCCCCTTACATCAGGGTTCCCATCAGAGACCCCCTTACATCAGGGTTCCCAGAGACCCCCTTACATCAGGGTTCCCAGAGACCCCCTTATATCAGGGTTCCCAGAGACCCCCTTACATCAGGGTTCCCACCAAAGACCCCCTTAGTTAAAGTATAATTTCACCTTTGGAACATGTTCTTCTAACCATGTTTAGGGTGGAACATGTAATATGTTGCAGCATGTGCAGCCTCTGACGCACTCCTTACATGAGGGTCCACCAGATAAAATCATGTTTCCCATTACAGCCATAGTTTGGAGACCCCTAATCTAGACTATAGAATCAGAGAGACACCAATCCATTATCACCAGTTCATGAATCACAGTGAAACAAAATACCTCTGCTTTAATGAATTGAACAAAATAAATTACATTTCAGATAAAATCAAATGGAATGCACTAAAGTGTTATTAAATACGGATCGATTTCCATGCCACTTTCAATAATCTGAACACTTTACAAGGGAACACAATAAGACGGTGGGGTAGCAGATTTCCAGAACAGACCAATTTATTTTTAACACAAACTAAAAGTGATCCCCACTGCAGTCTGGATATTCACCCCTACAACATAGAGCTGTTATATGAATGCAATCTGTATCGATGTTCGTATGACAACCGCATGCTCTGATTGGATGAACACTGGGAAGAACATGGCGATGATTCCATATGCCGAACCTGCCCCCCCCCCCCCCCCGACATCCGGATGAGAACCATAGGAGCTGCCATGGTTAAACTTCCTTTTGAAAATACTATTTCCCTGGCTGTCATTCAAATTTAGTTGAAGGACTACTTACAGATGTCTGGATGCCAGAACCGTACACAGATTAGCCCTGACTTTACAGTGACTTATCTCACCCGAATACTTATCCTGGGTTAGTATCTCAAAGTAGTGAAAGTGACTGTAAAGGCAGAAGGTATTTTTTTTTTTTTTATCCTAATGCATTAACATAAAAAGCCTTCTGTGTGCAGCAGCCCCCCTCAGGCCCCCCTAATACTCACTGGAGCCCCATCTCTGTACAGCCATGCCCACAAGCGTCTCAACTCTTGGCCATCCGAGACTCTCCCCCCTGATTGGCTGAGACACAGCAGCAGCGCCATTGGCTCCCACTGCTGCTGATCAAAGTCGGCTAGCCAATCAGGAGAGAGAGGGGGCGGGGGCGGGCCACGGCTCCATGTCTGAATGGACACACGGAGCTTTGATTGGCTCGGGTGTCCCCACAGCATTCTGCCAAAACAGCAAACTTGCCAAAATCTCTAACCACGTCACTTCCAGTGACTCTCCAGCAGCAGCAATTAGAGATTTTTGACGAGTTACCCATTTTCAGAAAACACCGCCGGCGTATACACTACAGTACACAATATCATGAGTAAACATTGTTAGTCCGCCCACTAATAGCGGTGACAACTTTTTTCCTCCTTAGGCGGTGTTTTGTCAAAACATCCAACTCATTGAATTCTCCAATTACAGCTGCTGGAGTGTCACCAGAAGTGACGTGGTTGGAGGTTTTGGATAGTTGGTTGTTTGGGCAGAACACCGGGCACTCAAGAGGAGGGAGGGGCAAGGAGCACAGAAGAGGGACCCCAGAAGAGGAGGATCCGGGCTACTCTGTTCAAAACCAACTGCACAAAGGAGGCAAGTATGACATGTTAGTTATTCTTATAGAAAAGAAAACGAAACTTTACAATCACTTGAAGTTATTAGGAGTATAACAGCCAGAAGTTTTGCATTTCCCAAAGCAAATCAGCAATAAGAGCCTCTGTATTTCGTTGTGTTCAGGATTTTTGTTTATCAAGCTGATCAAAGCAATAATGAAGAGCATTTTTTGGGGCATTAAAAAATGATGTCCCAATGTTTGTTTCAGTGGGAGGTATTGGGCCTCAGCGTCGGTGGAATTGTGCCCCTCATTGGTGTCATTAAGAGGAATAGTACCCCTTCCATGGTGTTAGTCGGTAAAATAGTGCCCCAAGGGCCGGAGAAAAGCAAGCAAAGGGCCGGAGAAAAGCAAGCAAAGGGCCGGAGAAAAGCAAGCAAAGGGCCGGAGAAAAGCAAGCAAAGGGCCGGAGAAAAGCAAGCAAAGGGCCGGAGAAAAGCAAGCAAAGGGCCGGAGAAAAGCAAGCAAAGGGCCGGAGAAAAGCAAGCAAAGGGCCGGAGAAAAGCAAGCAAAGGGTCGGAGAAAAGCAAGCAAAGGGCCGGAGAAAAGCAAGCAAAGGGCCGGAGAAAAGCAAGCAAAGGGTCGGAGAAAAGCAAGCAAAGGGCCGGAGAAAAGCAAGCAAAGGGCCGGAGAAAAGCAAGCAAAGGGTCGGAGAAAAGCAAGCAAAGGGCCGGAGAAAAGCAAGCAAAGGGCCGGAGAAAAGCAAGCAAAGGGTCGGAGAAAAGCAAGCAAAGGGCCGGAGAAAAGCAAGCATCTGGCGCTCAGGCACAGTTTGGAGACCACTGATGTAGATATATGACATTTTCTGAGCACATTGGAGAAAGATATCATTTGGACACAGTAACTGACATTTCTGGGACAAGAAATTTTGTATGAGGACTAGAGCAACTATTTCACAGACCTGCACTACATTATTCACTATTTTGCAATTTCTAATTTGGAATGGATTGTCCAGCTTGTAGTAAAATGTAGCTTGTAGTTTTAAGTACATGGTATATACACAGTACATCGATAGATAGATAGATAGATAGATAGATAGATAGATAGATAGATAGATAGATAGATAGATAGATAGATAGATAGATAGATAGATAGATAGATAGATAGATAGATATCGGTAGCAGAGCTGCACGATCATTAAAAAAAAATCGTGATCTCAATTCAATCCCCCTCACGATCTCTATGCAGAATTTCCTGATTCATTCATGTAACAAGTGTAGAGAGTTCTCTGCTCACTCAGCTGTCACAAGAAAGAAACTGGGCAGCCTGCCAAGTTTTTCACAACATTGTCTATGCTGGTAGAGAACTATAAACATTGTGGAACTTTTCCTTCTTAAATCAAAGGAATGAACTTCCATCTGGCACGAGGGAAGTTTAACCACTTAAAGTCTAAACCTTTTTCTGACACTTGTTTCTAGGAAAGTTAACATCAGTATTTTTATTTTTTCTAGAAAATTACTTCTTGGAACCCCCAAACACATTAACCGCTTCTATGTGCAGTGGCCGGGTGGGCTCTCCTTCTGAGTGGACATTCAGTAACGTCCCTCAGAAGGAGCGGGATCGCGTGTCCGCGCAGCGGCGCGATCCCGATGCGCTCGTGTCACCCGGACACGGCGCATCTCCGATCGGCAGGAGGGCTCTGCGATTGGCCCTCCTGATCACATGACGGCCGCGTCGAATCACAGCCGTCATGTGATGTAAACACAGAGCCGGTTGCTAGGCAATCGGCTCTCCTCTCCTTACACAGAAGTTGTCAGTGAGGAGAGGAGAGCGTGATCAGTGAGTATGAGCTGTTTTTTTACAGTTTTTTACTCACTGATCACCAGTCTAGTGACCCCACACATGTAAAAAACACAAAGTAAACATACAATGTCCCCAAAACACATGTCCCCACATAGTAAAAACACCTGTCCCCCACATATGTCCCAGTAAAATCACATGTCCCAATGATTATCTGCACACATATGTAACCTGCGCACATCTATACATGATCATTTGCGCACATGTGTCCGTAAAAACACGAAGCAATTATTATGCACTTAACAGGATTTTTTTTTACCAAAAACATGTAGCAGAATACATTTTAGCTTAAATTTATGAAAAAATTTGATATTATTGGATTTCTTTCAAAGTAGAAAGAAGAAAATATTGGGTTTTTTCCCAAATTTCCGCTCTTTTTTGCTTATATCACAAAAAAATAAAAACCGGAGTCGTGAATAAATACCACCAAAAGAAAGCTCTATTTGTGTGAACAAAATGATAAAAATTTAATTTGGGTACAGCGTAGCATGACCGCGGAATTGTCATTGAAAGTGTGAGAGCGCTGAAAAGGTGAAAAATGATATAATGGTTGTTGCAATATTTTAATGTCACACTGTATTTGCGCAGCGATCTTTCAAACGCAATTTTCTGGAAACAAATACACGTCAAAAAAAAAAAAAAAAAAACAGTAAAGTTAGCCTGATTTTTTTTTTTTTTTTTTTTTTTGTGTGTAATGTGAAAGATGTTGGGCCGCGAGAATTGCGAGAGAATCGTAATCTTTATTCTAAGCAAAAAAAATTGTGATTCTCATTTTAGCAGCTCTAATAGGTAGCATGGAAGTTCTCAAGACTGTTTCACTGCACAGAATAGAGCAGGGAGCTGAGTGTAACCTGAGACCTGAGCGGAGGGAAAAGATGCACCCCACGCTACACAGTCTCATAGGGAAGCATGCACAGCTGAGGCCGTCATTCACCTGCTGTGTGCTGGAGAGGGGGGGCGGGCTGTCACCCAGGATTGTCTGGTATCGGCATAGACCATCAGAAGTGACTCATGCAGATAGCTGAGCAATGAGAGAGCAAACAAAAACAAAGTAAACACTGTAGTGCCATATGCTTGGTTTATTTTTAATTTCCGAGGTTTATAGCCACTTAAAGTGGAACTTCAGTCATTTTGTTCATCTTTCCATCTATTAAATCTTCTGCCCTTGTCGTTTTAACTTTGGATAGTAAAACCTTTTTTTTTTCTGCCAGTAAACCCCTTATACAGCCCACTTCCTGTTTCCCGTCTGGAAAAAAGCCTAAGCTTATAACATTATGCACAGCTCTCTCACTCAGAGTTTGCCAGGAAGGGCGGGGCGATGAGACATAAAAGGGCCAACGAGAGCTGCAGAGCTGGAGGTGTGCCTCTGTGTAAATACAGGAAGTGAACAGACAGCAGCTTCAGTGCCCACATTTAAAATGGCTGCAGCCAGACTCCGTGGAGGGAGATTTCTGCAGCATATTTGGCAAGTACAGAATCACAGTATATATAAAATAAAGTGGTTGGAGGGAAGCTTCAGAATGGCAAAGATGTTTTTATTACACATAATGTGAGCAGACTGCAGTTCCTCTTTAAAGATACTTTATTTAATGGCAAAGCTCATCAGCAAACCTGCTGGCAGAACACAAGCAGATGCCGCACAATGACATCAGGGATGGGGCTATACACATAAGTGCACATCACTGCAACATGACAAATGTGAGCTCCTGAGGAAGCAGAAGATCCACAATACAAGTGGAAGAGACTTGTATCTCTACAGCTGTCCCCTTGAGGAACCCCAGGTATAATCATTTCATGTATATTTGTCTCCCTATATTACTATCAGGATCACAAACTATTATAGATGTAAGAAAGCCTAGAACCTCCGACATCTTTTCATAGCGATCTGCTGCATTCACCGTGGAGATTTCCTTGCGCTTCCTTTCACAGTGACAACATTTTTACCAGGACAGAAAGAGGAACCCCCCCCCCCCAGACGAGGCCTAGTACAAGTACCCAGAATTGGGTAAACCGAGTGGCTTTCTGCCCATAAGAAATCTGCAGAGTTTCCTAGATAGCAGGAGCCTTGAATTACATTCTAAAAGATTAAACTGTTTTATTTCTATTAATCCAAAGAGTATTAGCGTATTATACTGCGGATGAGAAGTCGGAGGATTCTGCGGTGTGACTGTATGTGAACTGCAAGTGAATATGCAGCAGTTGGCACCCATCCTCTGTAAGCGGGCACTGAACGAGCCAAGTTTGTAAAAAAAAAAAAAGCCTCTTAGACGTGTAAACAGTATAAGGCATGTTCTTGGCACGGAGAACTGTGCCCTGCCCAGATTCATATCACTTCCAGCCTCACACCTTCTAGATGTAGCCTTAAAAACCCTTCCAAAGATATCCAAAAACAAAATGCTGCACTACTGCAGTGGGGGGCTGCCAGGGCCAGGCCTGCCATTCCCATACTGTCTACCCTCTGCTGTGCCTTCATAACCTCATACTCATTGCTACCCGGCATGTCACCACACCCAAGTCCTCTCACATCTTCCCAAATGAAGGAAGAGCAACCCAAAGGCAGGCAACCAATGGAAATAGTATACTGCAAGTCCAAATAAAAAGACTACAAGCATGACAGATAAGAAAGTTTTCTTAAAAAGGTAGAGCTGCACAAATCTGGATAAAATGAGAATCGCAAATTTTTTTTTTTCTTAAAATAAAGATCACGATTCTCGGCATATCTTTCACATTATACAAAAAAACTGGGCTAACTTTCCTAGTCCATTTTTTTTAAAAATTCATTGAAGTGTATTTTCTCCAAAAAAATTGCTTTCGAAAGACTGCTGCACAAGTACAAGTACAGTGTGATAAAATTTTGCAACGACCGCCATTTTATTTTCTAGGGTCTCTGCTAAAAAATTATATATATATATATATATATAAAATATGTTTGGGGTTCTAAGTAATTTTCTAGCAAAAAACAGATTTTAACTTGTAAGCAACAAGTGTGAGAAAAAGGCTGACTGGCGGTTCACACAGGGGCGACTTGTGAATGAATGAATGAATGACCTAGCCGCCTGACAAGTCGCCTCCCGTTCTGTACTACAGAACCGTTCTAATAGGAGCAACGCAAGTCGCTCTGACTTAGAAAAAGGTTCCTTCACTACTTTGGGGGCGACTTGAGGCGACTTGCATAGACTTCTATACAGAAGTCGTTGTGCAAGTCGCCTCAGGAGGCGACCTGCAAGTCGTGCCGCCCCTGTGTGAACCGGGGCTTAGTCTTTAAAGCGGTTGTATTGCCCGCTTGGTGATTTTTACTTACAGGTAGACATGTGCAATTCGTTTCGTAAAGGAATGGAAATTCGGCCGAATTTTGCATCCTTCGGACATTCGGATGCATCCGAATAAAAAAAAAATAACGAATTTCAACAAATACAAAAGAAATTATAGCGAACATACTAAATGAATTGGACATGATTCAGTAATTCGTTAAAGGTCTAAAGAAACAAAAGGTCAACTCAAAGTAAATCTTACAGTCCAATCAGCTGAATAATTTTGTGCTGGAGGTTGGATTACTGGCAAAGTGCATTCCTGAGAACTGAGTGAGAAGGGTATTGTATTGTATTTGAGCAGAGGAGAAGAGATATTGTCATTGTGTGTGTTAATAGATTCAATAAACAAAGGACTTCCCAAACTACGAATAATTATCACGAATATATATACCGTATATACTCGAGTATAAGTCGAGTTTTTCAGGACTTTTTTTTGTGCTTAAAGTGCCCCCCTCGACTTATACTCGAGTCAAGCACTTTTCTGCAGCAAAAAATTTCATTTTCCGAACTGATTTTGGGGCCCCGTATCTCAGGGCCACTTGGTGCTAGGAAAGATGGAGTGTGCAAACCTAGTGGAACTGGTACCATAACATATCCAAAGATAGAGTTCCTAGCACTAAGTGGCCCCGAGATACGGGGCCCCAAAATCGGTTCAGAAAATGTCATTCTCTGCTACAGAAAAGTGCTTGACATTTTCTGAACCGATTTTTGGGGCCCTGTATCTCGGGGCCACTTGGTGCTAGAAACCCCAGCTTTGGATATTGTATGGTGCTAGTTCCACTGGGTTTGCACACCAAATTTGGGGTTCTTAGCACTAAGTGGCCCCGTGATACGGGGCCCCAAATTCGCTCAACTGTGTCCATCTGCAGCAATGTCATTTCGGGACCCTTTTGGGTTCAGAGACCCCAAATTTTGGCTGCAGCTAGGGGGCATCTAGGAACCCTTAACTACTGAGTTTGAAGTTCAGGGGACCTATGGCTGCAAATGGGCACAGTGAGGCATGCAAATGGGCACAGTGAGGCTGCAAATGGGCATTGTTGACCCTCTTTTCCACTTACAGTACCTGTGCATTTCTCACCCTCGTCTTATACTCGGGTCAATAAGTTTTTCCCATTTTTTTGTGGTAAATTAGGGCCTCGACTTATACTCGGAACGACTTATACTGGAGTATATACGGTACATACATAAATATCGAATTTCAACTAATACGAAAGAAATTATAGCGTATATAATGAATTAATTCAACATGATTTGAGATTCAGTATATTGAATATTGACACTGTACGAATAATAACAAATTATCCGAAAATAAATTAACGTAACATAACGAATATAACAGAACGAAATTATGTATTTTACGAATGACAACGAACCGAAACGAAACGAAATTTCCCGTTGTGTACAAGTCTACCTACAGGTAAGCCTATAGGTAAAGGTCTGGCGTATCCTGCCGGAATGAAGAGCTCCCACGCACATTCGCGGGAGTGACGCCATCACGGCTCCGGCTACTCACAGCGTCAGAGCCAACGATCCCGGAAGAAACGCAGAGGGAACAAGTCAGCTCCCTCAGCAGTGACCGGGCACGCTGCGGGAGCTTCGTTCTAAGGTAAGTATTTCATTATGTGCTAGTATACATGATATGCATCATGCTATTGTCTTGCAGGTGTTTTTTTTTTTGTTTGTTTGTTTTTTTCAGCGTTTTACTACCGCTTTAAGTGGTTAAACTGACCTAATTTACAGACTGAAGTTTATCCATTTGATCTAAAAACTGAGCAGAGAACGGCTCTGCGCTTGTTACATAGAATCGTGGAAATGCCGGATTAAGATCATGGGGGGGTTGAATCGTGATTTTTTTTTAACGATTAATTGTGCAGCTCTACATAAAAAGGGTAACTCTTTCGTGGGGAAAAAAAATAGCAAAGAAAAAAATAATATACCGTATACAACTATGAAACAAGTCATATTGTAATGGACTTATTAAAAATGACCTTTCTTTTTCAATCTGCAGCACTATAGTTTTCTGAAAATGCAATGCAATATGGCTACCTGGAGTTGTTTTGTACACAGAATGTGTACTGAACACACCCTAAAAACATCATTTCCTGCTTGTGAGATTGGCTCATTGATTTTTCCAGAAGTCTGCACCTAAATACAAGTAAGATTTCAGGCATCCCCTGCAAGAAAAATGTCATTTTTGATGAGATATTCCCAATAGAAAATCACAGCTAAAGGGATGCATACCTGCAATTTTCCTCATTTGTGCCATGCAGGTGCACAGCTGATTTATAATTATGAAACCACTCCCATTAGACTCACTTTTCCACATGGACACAGAGAAACACAGCCATTTCTTTAGAACACAAAGGTAGGAATCTGCAACAAAGTTTGTTGAAATACTTGTAATGTACACATATCACCCAGAGGGGAATGTATTTTTCTCAACAAAAGTGGAGGTACTTTTTAACATGCCCTAAAGCAAAACTGAAGAAACCAGCAGCTAAGTAAGAAGAGCACTGGTGCCACATCCAAACCTTTAACCACTTGCCGACCAGCCGCTGTAATTTTACGGCGGCAGGTCGGCACAACCCTGTGAGCTGTCAAAGCTATACGTCGGCTCGTGGGATCAGGATAGCAGGTGCGCGCATGCGCTGGCTGCACTGGGGGGGTGTCGATGGTCACAATGACCGCTGGCCACGAGCGATCGTGGGTACGAGAGGCAGAACACGGAAGTGTGTGTGTGTAAACACACAAATCCCTGTTCTGCTATGTGAGGAGAGACAGATCATGTGTTCCTAACAGATAGGAATCACGATCTGTCATTTCCTCTAGTCAGTCCCCTCCCCCTTCAGTTAGAAACACGTAGCAGGGAACACAGTTAACCCCTTGATCGCCCCATAGTTAACCCCTTCCCTGCCAGTGACATTTACACAGTAATCAGTGCATTTTTATAGCACTGATCGCTGTATAACTGCCAATGGTCCCAAAAATGTGTCAAAAGTGTCTGTTGTGTCCGCCATAATGTCGCAGTCCTGATAAAAATCGCAGATCGCCGCCATTACTAGTAAAAAGAAAAATAATAATAATAATAATAAAAATGCTATAAATCTATCCCTATTTTGTAGACGCTATAACTTTTGAGCAAACCAATCAATATACGTTTATTGCGATTTTTTTACCAAAAATATGTAAAAGAATACATATTGACCTAAACTGAGAAAAAAATAGCATTTTTTTTTTTAATTGGGATATTATAGCAAAAAGTACAAAATAGTGTTTTTTTTTCAAAATTGTCACTTTTTTTTGTTTACAGCACAAAAAATAAAAAACGCAGAGATGATCAAATACCACCAAAAGAAAGCTCTATTTGTGGGAAAAAAAAGGACGTCAATTTTGTTTGGGTGCAACGTCACACGACCGCGCAATTGTCAGTTAAAGCGACGCAGTGCCGTATCGCAAAAAGTGACCCGGTCATTCAGCAGAAAATCTTCCGGGGCTGAAGGGGTTAACAAATTAAAATGCTTTGTATTCCACCCTATTATGCATTCTTCCTGCCGCCCACCATCTTGCCAATACCTTCTCGGCCTCTTTGCGTGCAAGTGGGAGGTAGAGATTTGCTAACAGGAATGAAATCTGGAGGTACTCAGAAGGTAGTCAGTTTATCTGAAGGAAATGTGACTTGAGATTGCCTTTAGATTTAGAACAATGCTTCATATCTTTCAGGCTACGCACTACATCTTCCAATCATCACATTTCAATGGTATCTGTCAGCCTCATCAGTCTGTTACAAGCTGGATTACAGTGGAAACCGTTTAGGCGGATGACTCATGGAGCGATCAGATTCTGAGCATGCTCTATAACGGATCAGCAGCTGACAGAGGTACAGCTATGAAGAGTATGACCACTGCAAGCGAGTGCTTCTCCCATCTTCTGAAAGCAGAAAAAGAGCAAGATACTGCAGGACATTTCAGAAATAATATGGAGAGTAAAGCCGGCCATAGACTGATCAAAATTCAGAGGGTTCAGCAGGAACCAGCTGAATTTCAATCTGTTTATGGGCAGGCTGGTTGTACTGAAATTGATCCATCGATAGACTTCAGTACAACCAGCCTGTCAGGTTTTTTTCACTCCCAGAGGCCAGGGGCGGACTGACAACTCATGGGGCCCCCGGGCAATAGGAGAAGATTATGGGGCCCCCGGGCAATAAGAGAAGATTATGGGGCCCCCGGGCAATAGGAGAAGATTATGGGGCCCCCGGGCAATAGGAGAAGATTATGGGGCCCCCGGGCAATAGGAGAAGATTATGGGGCCCCCGGGCAATAGGAGAAGATTATGGGGCCCCCGGGCAATAGGAGAAGATTATGGGGCCCCCGGGCAATAGGAGAAGATTATGGGGCCCCCGGGCAATAGGAGAAGATTATGGGGCCCCCGGGCAATAGGAGAAGATTATGGGGCCCCCGGGCAATAGGAGAAGATTATGGGGCCCCCGGGCAATAGGAGAAGATTATGGGGCCCCCGGGCAATAGGAGAAGATTATGGGGCCCCCGGGCAATAGGAGAAGATTATGGGGCCCCCGGGCAATAGGAGAAGATTATGGGGCCCCCGGGCAATAGGAGAAGATTATGGGGCCCCCGGGCAATAGGAGAAGATTATGGGGCCCCCGGGCAATAGGAGAAGATTATGGGGCCCCCGGGCAATAGGAGAAGATTATGGGGCCCCCGGGCAATAGGAGAAGATTATGGGGCCCCCGGGCAATAGGAGAAGATTATGGGGCCCCCCGGGGCAATAGGAGAAGATTATGGGGCCCCCGGGCAATAGGAGAAGATTATGGGGCCCCCGGGCAATAGGAGAAGATTATGGGGCAACACAGTATACACACAATATACACACACAGAATACGCCCACACAGAATACGCCCACACAGAATACGCCCACACAGAATACACAAACACACACTGAAAAGGTACTGGAGAGGCGGGGCAGGTATAATCTTGGGATTTTTAGAAAAAGCACAGATTTTTACATACTGTCCCTGGTTTTATTGAGGCTGGCAACTCTGATGGGGCCCCTTGGGCAGTGCCCGAGTGCCCGAATGGTCAGTCCGCCCCTGCCAGAGGCTATACCTGCCACAAGCTGCCGCTGGGAAAGCTTTGCTCCCCGTGGGCAGAACACAAAAAAACTAAAAAATTTTGATAATGTATGGCCTTGCCTAAGTTTCCAGAAATATAAAGGAGGTTTGCAATCAGATGTACCTTGACAGGCCATAAATGCAGAGGCTCCCTTTATACAAGGGGAGGTTCCAGAAAAGTCCCCCCCCCCATTCTATGCCGATGTATTTCGAGGACGGTACCAATTTTACAGCATGTGAGATCATATGCCGATGATTGGGTACCTCACTTGAAGGAGAAGTCCAGCCTGAGCTCGTTTGGCTGGGCTTCTCCTATGGGTCACAGGAGTGCAATTCGTTTTGCACTCCTGTGGCCCCTTTTCAACAGAGAGTGGACTGAAGTTCGCTCTCTGCTGACGTCACAGGAATCAGTGCAGGCACCGCATCATCCCGACAATAAAGTCTGGATCCGCCAGGTGCCTGGACTGATGACTGTCTCAGCCTCTCAGCGAGCCCCTGAGACGGCCGCTCCCCACCCCCTCCACAGCTCAGCCCTCCGGTGAGGGTGGAAGAGCAGAGAGGAGAGCTGCTGACAGAAAGGCAGCAGCTCTCTGCTCGGGGATCAGTGAGGATATTCTCACGCTCTACAAGACTCTGGTCCGGCGGCACCTGGAGTATGCTGTCCAGTTCTGGGCACCAGTCCTCAGGAAGGATGTACTGGAAATGGAGCGAGTACAAAGAAGGGCAACAAAGCTAATAAAGGGTCCGGAGGATATTAGTTATGAGGAAAGGTTGCGAGCACTGAACTTATTCTCTCTGGAGAAGAGACGCTTGAGAGGGGATATGATTTCAATATGCAAATACCGTACTGGTGACTCCACAATAGGGATAAAACTTTTTCGCGCAAGGTAGTTTAACAAGACTCGTGGCCACTCATTAAAATAAGAAAAAAGGTTTAACTTTAAACTGCGTAGAGGGTTCTTTACTGTAAGTGCGGCAAGGATGTGGAATTCCCTTCCACAGGCGGTGGTCATCGATAGTTTCAAAAAACTATTAGATAAGCACCTGAACGACCGCAACATACAGGGATATACAATGTAATACTGACATATAATCACACACATAGGTTGGACTTCTGTCTTTTTTCAACCTTACCTACTATGTAACCGAGCAATCGGCGATCTTTGATCGCTCGGTTCTCAGTGCAGAGGTGTCGGGGGACAGATGCAGCATCGGACCAACGCTGCGTCCACCTAGGTAATTATGAATGGGCAAAAAAAAACCCTCATACTTCTATTTTAAGCCATAGATTGGATTGAATCCTGGCTGGTTCAGCAAGCACCGGCCGAGATTCGATACATCTATGGGCTGGCTGATTGCAGTACAACCAGCCTGTTGGATTTTTGCATTTGATAACTGCCTGCAGCTATAGCCACCAGCAGTAATGCAGGACGTCAAAAAAAAGTCCTGCAAGCAGCTTCTTTGCAGGGCTGTAGGAGTGGTGAATACACCACTCCTACAGCGCCCCTGCCCATTAAAATGGATGGGCAGCGCCGCCGAACCTCCCTGCCGGAAGAACACAACAGCACTGTGGGAGGGATTCCCCCCACCAACACATTTAGGTGATGGTGGAATCGACCTTTGGTTGCAGGAAAGATAAATCGCATTATATATGGCTTGCCTTAGACCCTGTACACATGAGCAGAATATCGGGCAGTATCGGCCAGTTCAAGAGACACCAGCTGACATTCAGCCCGTGTGTACGGCAGCCTGTCCGGCTTCTGTTAAGGGGCATGATCGAGAAAAGATCTGCCGATCAATGCATTGAGTGCTGACCAGTGTGTTCTGGCGGGGGGGGGGGGTCCCCCTGTCAGAACACAATAGCTAGGTGGGAAAATTGCTGTACTAGCATCGGACAGTTAGTACAGCGGCTACTTTTGCCCTTTTCAGTTTTCATCTTTCAGCCCAATGGGTTGAGCGAAAAAAAAAAAAAAATGGATAGCGTATACCAGGCTTTAGAAACATCTCAGTAGTGACATAGCTGCGTGGGTGTTCTCGATGTCCGAAATCCACATGAGCGTGTCATTCCAGGATCCGGGGTTACTTCTGGCAAAAGCTTAGTCCAGAATGGATTTGCAGACCTTCGCTCTGGTTTCAAGGTGCGCCCAACTCAATGGTTTTATTAATGCTTTTATTCTTTTATTGTACCATTAAATCCTTTTTATGATGATATCCGTGTCCTTTGTCCTACTTTGTCTCCTTTTAAAAAGAGATGAGAATGAAAGACCTCTGAGCACCGAGTGAAGACGTCTCTTTTCCACTCAGTAATGAGCTTCTCAGTTCTAAGAGACAATTGTATGAAGGGATCAGTAGCGGTAAATCCTGAAAATGTGTAATAATGGTAAATAATACTCATCTAGTACAGAACATAAAATATTAAAGCGGAGAGGCCACACTGGCTGAGACAATTGTCCAGCTGCGTTATCTGTTGGGATCTGCTCATTACTTGGGTTTTTCTCCTCACTATATAAAACTAAACCACAAAAAAAAAATACATTTTGAATTTTACGTTTTTAGTTCGCTTCAAGCTTGTTGAAAGCCTGCTAGCAATTTGCTTAACCACTTCAGCTCCGGAAAGGTTTACGGCACTGCATTACATTAACTGACAATTGTGTAGTTATGTGACTGTGTACCCAAATAACATTCTGACCTTTTTCCCCCACAAATAGAGCTTTCTTTTGGTTGTATTTGATCACCTCTGCATTTTTTGCGCTATAAACAAACAAAAAAATTTATATTTATATATTTATATTTATATATATATATATATATATATATATATATATATATATATATATATATATATATATATATATATATATATATATATATATATATATATATATATATATATATATATATTTTTTTTTACTATAAACACATGCAATAAAAATAAAATCTAATTTCTTCATCAATTTAGGCCAATATGTATTCCACTACATACAGTGCATCCGGAAAGTATTAATAGCACTTCACTTTTTCCACATTTTGTTATGTTACAGGCTTATTGCAAAATGGATTCATTATTTTCCTCAAAATTCTACAAACAATACCCCATAATGACAGCGTGAAAGAAGTTTGTTTCAAATCTTTGAAAATGTATTAAAGATAAAAAAAAAAAAAAAAAACAAAATCACATGTACTGTACATACAGTGGATATAAAAAGTCTACACACCCCTGTTAAAATGTCAGGTTTCTGCGATGTAAAAAAAGGAGACAAAGATAAATCATTTCAGAACTTCTTCCACCTTTAAAGGGATTGTAAAGGCAGAAGCTTTTTTTTATCTTGATGCATACTATGCATCAAGATAAAAAGCCCTCTGTGTGCAGCAGCTCCCCAGCACCCCCCTAACACTTACCCGATTCCCCTTTCTGTCCAGCGATGTCCACGAATGTCTTGGCCGTCCAAGACTCTCCCTCCTGATTGGCTGAGACACAGCAGCGGCGCTATTGGCTCCGGCTGCTGTCAAAGTCAGTCAGCCAATTAGGAGAGGGGGTGGGGCCTGGGCCACAGTTCCGAGTCGGTTTGGACACACAGGAGCTGCGACTCGGCTCAGGTGCCCCCATAGCAAGCTGCTTGCTATGGGGGCACTCAACATGAGGGAGGGGCCAGGAGCAGCAAAGAGGGACCTGAGAAGAGGAGGATCTGGACTGCTCTGTGCAAAAGCAACTGCACAGCGCAGGCAAGTATAGCAAGTTTGTTATTTTTATTGAATAAAAAAAACAAGACTTTACAATCAGTTTAATGTGAACTATAAACTGTACAACTCACTTGAACAACAAACTAAATTCTTTTAGGTGGAGGGAAGTAAAAATAGAAAAGATATAAATAATATGGTTGTATAAGTGTGCACACCCTTAACCACTTCCCGCCAAAAGACATCATATGACGTCTTTGACTTTCAGTGGGAATATCTAAAGGATACCTGCAGCCACAGGCATCATTCAGATATCCTTGTTTTGAGCCAGCGATTCTGTGCAATATAAGAACGATCATAGGGGCAGTTTTGCGCGCTTGATCGTTCTTACAGGCGACGGGAGGGGACATTGCTCCACCCCCCCGTCCTGCCGCTATCCGGTGCTTCTCCTGGCTTTCCCGTGCAATCGGGGACCCGGAGAAAGAATCGTCTGCCGCCGGATGACGAACATAGAGATTTTCGGTGACCAGATGGTCACCAGTCATCTCTATGACCGTCGGGGGCCCGGGCGCAACGTTATGACCTCACGTCCGGGCCGTGGATGTAAACAAAGCCGCAATCGTGGCTGGTAAGCATGAGATCGTGGATTTTTTTTCCTATCTCATGCTTTCCAATCTGGAGAAGAAATGTGGGGTATTATTGACCCCGCATCTCTCCATAAAGTGGACCTGTCACGAACGATTCCTATTACAAGGGATGTTTATATTCCTTGTAATAGGAAGAATAGTGATCAAAAAAAAACAAAAATGTAAAAGAACATGAAAAAAAAATAATTTAAAAAATGCCCCTGTCCCTGGTAGCTCGCGCTCAGAAGCGAATGCACACGCAAGTCCCGCCCACATATGTAAACGCTGTTCAAACCACACGTGAGGTATCGCTGCGTGCATTAGAGCGCAAGCAACAATTATAGCACTAGACCTCCTCTGTAACTCTAAACACGTAACCTGTAAAAAAAATTTAAACCGTCGCCTATGGAGATTTTTAAGTAGCGAAGTTTGGCGTCATTTCATGAGTGCGTGAAATTTAAAGCATAACATGTTGGGTATCTATTTACTCAGTGTAACACCTTTCACATTATACAAAAAAATTGGGCTAACTTTACTGTTTTGTTATTTTTTAAATCATGAAAAAAAAAAAAATTCCAAAAAAAAAAAAAGGCGTTTGAAAAATTGTTGCACAAATACCGTGCAAGATAGAAAGTTGCAATGACAGCCATTTTATTCCCTATGGTGTCAGATTATATATATATATATAGAGATATAGATATAGAGAGAGAGAGAGAGAGAGAGAGAGAGAGAGAGAGAGAGAGAGAGAGAGAGAGAGAGAGAGAGAGAGAGAGAGAGAGAGAGAGAGAGAGAGAGAGAGATTTTATTTTTTTCTAGCAAAAAAATGATTTTTACATGTAGGAGAGAAGTGCCAGAATAGGCCCGGTATGGAAGTGGTTAAACATACTTTGTTTAAGCACCTTTTTATTTTATTACAGCAATTAGTCTTTTTGGGTATGAGTCTATCAGCATTGCACACCTTGAAAAAGTTCTGAAATGATTTATCTTTGTCGCAATTTGTTACATCACAGAAACCTGACAATTTAACAGGGGTGTGTAGACTTTTTATATCCACTGCAAGTATTCCAAGCCTTTGCCATGACACTCAAAATTGATTTCAGGTACATCCTATTTCCACGGATCATCCTTGAGATGTTTCTAGAACTTGATTGGAGTCTACCTGTGGTAAATTCAGTTGATTGGATATGACTTGGAAAGGCACACACCTGTCTATATAAGGTCCCACAGTTAACAGTGCGTGTCAGAGCACAAACCAAGTCATGAAGTCCAAGGAATGGTCTGTAGACCTCTGCGATTGTATTTTATGGAGGCACAGATCTGGGGAAGGGTACAGAAACATTTCTGTAGCATTGAAGGTCCCAATGAGCACCGTGGCCTCCATCATCCGTAAATGGAAGAAGTTTGAAACCACCAGGACTCTCTTCCTAGAGCGGGCCACCTGCCCAAACTGAGAGATTGTGGGATGAAGGACCTTAGTTGGGGAGGTGACCAAGAACTCAATGGTCACTCTGACAGAGCACCAGCGTGGAGAGAGGAGAACCTTCAAGAGGAACAACTATCTCTGCAGCACTCCACCAATCAGGCCTGTATGGTAGAGTGGCCAGACGGAAGCCACTCCTCAGTAAAAGGCACATGACAGCCTGCGTGGAGTTTGCCAAAAGGATTCTGAAGGATTCTGAGAAACAAAATTCTCTGGTCTGATGAAAGAAAGATTGAACTCTTTGGCCTGAATGGCAAGAGTCATGTCTGGAGGAAACCAGGCACCGCTCATCACCTGAGCAATACCATCCCTACAGTGAAGCATGGTGGTGGCAGCTTCATGCTGTGGGGATGTTTTTTAGCGGCAGGAATTTGGAGACTAGTCAGGATTGAGGAAAAGATGATTGCAGCAATGTACAGAGACATCCTTGATGAAAACCTGCTCCAGAGCGCTCTGGACCTCAGACTGGGGCGAAGGTTCATCTTCCAACAGGACAACGACCCTAAGCACACAGCCAAGATAACAAAGGAGTGGCTATGGGACAACTTTGTAAATGGCCCAGTCAGAGCCCAGACTTGAACCCGATTGAACATCTCTGGAGAGATCTGAAAGTGGTTGTGCATCGATGCCCCACATCCAACCTGATGGAACTTGAGAGATCCGGCAAAGAATGGGAGAAACTGCCCAAAAAAAGGTGTGCCAAGCTTGTAGCATCATACTTAAAAAAGACTTGAGGCTGTAATTGGTGCCAAAGGTGCTTCAACAAAGTACTGAGCAAAGGCTGTGAATACTTACTGTATGTACATGGGATTTTTTTCATTTTGTATTTATAAAATTTTTTTCAAAGATTTCAAGCTTATTTCACTTTATCATTATTGTTTGTAGAATTTTGAGGAAAAGCATTAATGGAATAAAGCTGCAACATAACAGAATGTGGAAAAAGTGAAGCGCTGTGAATACTTTCCAGGTGCACTGTATTTCTGGTAAAAAAAAAAAATAATTAAATCCCAATAAGTGCATATTGATTGGTTTGCGCAAACGTTATAGTGTCTACAAACTATGGGATATTTAAAAAAAAATTTTTTTACTATTAATAGCAGCCATCAGTGCCTTTTAGCGGGACTGCGATATTGTGGACGACAAATCGGGAACTAACTGATACTTTGCAGGAAACAGTGACACTAATACAGTGATCAGTGCTAAAAATATGCACCATCACTGTACGAAGGGTACTAATGGCTGGGAAGGGGTTAAACATCCAGGGCGATCAAAGAGTTAAATGTGTGCCTAGCCAGTGTTTGCGTTTACTATGTGTGCTGCTTTTACTAGGGCAAGAAATGGATTGTAGTCCCTGCCTTCCAAGAACACAGAATCCATGCCTCCCCCCCCCCCGTGAGAACTGGTATCTTCCTTGTTTACACATAGGCAGATCCGTTTACCAGTGAGTGCAGACACCCACAGATCAGCTTCTGCTGTAAATATTCACAGCAGAAGCGGCACACCCCCCTGCAGGTGAAAGTGATCCGGCGCGCACAGCTGCCGCCCTGTAACAGGAAAACTTCTACAAGCCGCTTGCTATGGGGGCACTGGTGTGTGCTCGCTCACAAGCCCTGCTCTATGAGTCCATAAGAAACAGAGCCACGGCTCCATCCCCCCTTCTTTCCTTATTGGCTCACTGGCTGTGACTAATTAGCTGCTTCTCAACCAGTGAGGAGAGAGAGTCCAGGGGACAGCCGAGGCTCTCATGCACATTGCTGGATCAAGAGGGGGCTCAGGTGAGTATTGGGGGTTTTGGGGGGGAGAAGCACACTTTCAGCCTTTACAACCATTTTAATAGTTACATAGTTACATAGTAGGTGAGGTTGAAAAAAGACACAAGCCCATCAAGTCCAACCTATGTGTGTGATTATGTGTCAGTATTACATTGTATATCCCTGTATGTTGTGGTCATTCAGGTGATCATCTAATAGTTTCTTGAAGCTATCAATGCTCCCCGCTGAGACCACCGCCTGTGGAAGGGAATTCCACATCCTTGCCGCTCTTACAGTAAAGAACCCTCTACGTAGTTTAAGGTTAAACCTCTTTTCTTCTAATTGTAATGAGTGGCCACGAGTCTTGTTAAACTCCCTTCTGCGAAAAAGTTTTATCCCTATTGTGGGGTCACCAGTACAGTATTTGTAAATTGAAATCATATCCCCTCTCAAGCGTCTCTTCTCCAGAGAGAATAAGTTCAGTGCTCGCAACCTTTCCTCATAACTAAGATCCTCCAGACCCTTTATTAGCTTTGTTGCCCTTCTTTGTACTCGCTCCATTTCCAGTACGTCCCTCCTGAGGACTGGTGCCCAGAACTGGACAGCATACTCCAGGTGCCGGACCAGAGCCTTGTAGAGCGGGAGAATTATCGTTTTATCTCTGGAGTTGATACCCTTTTAATGCATGCCAATATTCTGTTTGCTTTATTAGCAGCAGCTTGGCATTGCATTTTTAGTTATAAAAATAGAAACGTTAAAACGTATTTATCTTGTAAAGCAGTTCTGAGATTCCACATCCGACCACCATATGCACAAGGCCAGCGGTGTCACCCAGTTTCTATGAACCACCAAGATAAACAGCAGGTTAATTAATAAAAGTGGCAATGAATTAAAGAATAACATGCCTGAACAAACTGATGGCAACGAAGGTAACTCAATAACCTACTAATTACAAGAAAGAATGAACAAATTCCAGGAACAGCTCTCTCATTCTTCGGAAAAAGCTTTATAATGAACCCTATTATCAGTCACAAATTGGAAACTAAAAGGGGAATTTCCATCAGAATAAACATAAGCTAAATGCATATTGCTGAGACCTTGACATTTTTTGGGCTGTGAGATGGAGGAACCTGACAACCTGAAGCTTACAGAGGCTTTATTTGTTATGATGAGAATAAATCACTGCATTTTGCCTAATGAACTGTAAAGAACACGTCACTTTTTCTTTTGTTACTGAACTGGAAATCCATGCAAGTCGTAGGAACATACCTGAGTCTCTTTATAAAATGCTCCTAAGGCTGGGTGCACGCTGTATGTGGGTGCGGGACTGCGTGTAATCCAACGCCTTCCCGCACCAAAACCACGCTGCATAGGGGTGCCATTTTTTTTTATGCTTATATATATATATATATATATATTTAGGGTTTTTTTTCCTCTCTCCTTTATTCATACCTTTGTATGTGCTGATGTTTTTAACTAGCTCTCAATTATGTCCACAAACCAAAAAACACATTTGAGTTATATTCTAGCCACCATATTTTTTATCATATGCATTTCAAGAGGAAGATGCCATTGTTTACTCTGTGCATGTATGTTGCATATATAGTGTGTTATTACACTAGCACAGTGATTGTCAATAAAGTCACAATTTTGAATCCTGCGGACCACAAATATGAATTTTACATGCCTTATACACACACAATGCTCCGGCTCTCTGCCCCTCCTCCCCCTGGATCACACTGCTGCCTTATACACACAATGCTCAGACTCTCTGCCCCCCCACCCCCATCACACTGCTGCCTTATGCGCACAATGCTCTGGCTCTCTGCCCCCCCCCCCCCAGATCACACTACTGCCTTATACACACACACAATGCTCCTGCTCTCTGCCCCTCCTCCCCCTGGACCACACTGCTGCCTTATACACACAATGCTCAGGCTCTCTGCCCCCCCCATCACACTGCTGCCTTATACACACAATGCTCAGGCTCTCTCCCCCCCTACCCCTTCCCCTGGATCACACTGCTGCCTTATACACACAATGCTCCGGCTCTCTGTCCCCCCCCCCCCCAATCACACTGCTGCGTTATGCACACAATGCTCTGGCTCTCTGTCCCCCCCCCCCCAGATCACACTACTGCCTTATACACACACATACACACACAATACTCCAGCTCTCTGCCTCCTCCCCCTGGATCACACTGCTGCTTTATACACACAATGCTCCAGGTCTTTGGCACCCTGTCACCTGGATCACACTGCTGCCTTATACACACAATGCTCCAGGTCTTTGGCACCCTTTCACCAGGATCACACTGCTGCCTTAGACACACACAATGCTCCAGGTCTTTGCCACCCTTCACCTGGATCACACTGCTGCCTTATACACACACAATTCTCCAGCTCTCTGCCCTCCTCCCCCTGGATCACACTGCTGCCTTATACACACAATGCTCCAGGTCTTTGCCAACCTTCACCTGGATCACACTGCTGCCTGATACACACACACACAAAATGGCCCGGTTCTCTGCATCACCCTGCTGCCTTACACAGACTGATCATTGGATCTCACCCCCTTACCCAGACATGTGCTCAAACACGGTGCTCCTACTGCCATTGGAAGTCCCCTCCTTCACCTCCCGCTCTCTGCACTACTCCCAGCGCCCCCCTCTGAGTTCACAGGAGCAAAACTACGGAGGAGGCATCGGGTATCAATGCGCACTGACAGCATTTACGGTCAGCACACATTGAAAACAATACTGGAAACATTGGGCAGTATACCTCCGCCACAATGTTGATTTCGGAAGAACCCCTGTGGACCATCAAAATTTTCTCATGGACCACCAATGGTTGCCGACCGCTGCACATGTGTACATAGAGCTAATAACGGGGAGCACAGTGGCTTAGCTCTTTTGCCTTCCAGCACTGATGTGAATGTACAATATACATACACTTCTGTAACAAATAACAGCCAATGAGAGTTTGTAGATTGCCATTACTAAACATTTCCAAAGGTGCCTTTGTTGTAATTTTTAAAGCAGGGGTGAGGTTCCTCTTTAAAAGGATTCATTCTGGTATGCTGTCATTTATTTTAAATGTACACAGGATCTTGCCTTGAATATTTATAGAGTCCTGTAACTAAGTTTCCTCTTAAACATGCATATTCGGAGCCTGAGTGTGCATATAAATAGAGAAATAAGGGCAAACAGCACGAAAGAGGAACTTAAACCGATAATTGTGACGGTAATAAGATCTGTTCAACCCAAAAAATACGTTGAATGGAAAGCAGTGATAACCAAATTTCTCCAAAACTCTCAAGTTAGTGACAAATCAAGATTAAGGGCAGGCAGAGAACCTATACATTTCACTTCACCCATAGTAAAATAACCAGCACAAGCAGAGTTAAAAAGAAAAATACAATGGATTGCCATATCATAAAACCTCTAGCAGAGCCCTCAAGTTTCAATGCATCCTGGTAGTAATTGGTTTTCGTAAACCTCCATTGAACAGGCGAGACACCATATAAAAGCAACAGACATTTCTAAAGCCTAGTACACACCATTCGTTTTATTTAGGTTTACCCAGCAACAAAAAAAAAACCTGAAGAGTTTGAGAGGCGATCCTGTACTAATGTTAGTACAGCAATCTCCCCCCCCCCCCCCCGCTGAGCTATTGTATTCTGACAGGGGGACAGCCCCCTCGCCAGAACACAACAGTCAGGGCTCTCAGCTATTGGCTGAGAGTAGGGCTGCAACTAACGATTATTTTCATAATCGATTAGTTGGCCGATTATTGTTTCGATTAATCGATTAATCGGTTAATAACCTTAAAAAAAAAAAAAAAAAGTGTGGCGTATAATTTAGTTAATATGTAAAGTTTTAAAAAAAGGCAATTTATTCTTAAATATCTCTATGCAGCGGTAAATATAAACAACCAACTATATGGTTAGGTAGCAAAATATCTAATCCACTCTGAGAATAACAGACAGAAGAGATAGATACTGTATATACTATTAGAGGAGATATACGGTATATACTATTACAGGTGATATACTGTATATACTATTAGAGGAGATATACTGTATAAACTGTTAAAGAGATATACTGTACATACTATTAAAGGGTGAATCTGATAAATATCATCAGACTCAGAGATCAAACGTCTTCCTTCAAAAAAAAAAAAAAAAATCATTTTAAGAACGTTCGTTCGATTTTCTAATCGTTAGTGGGGTCAAGTCGCCATTCATTTTCAACCACAGTGACGGGAAAATTTGGAAATAGAAAACTTCTTGGTTAAAGGAATTTTCAGACAGTGTGTGTGATTTTCGTTCAGAAATGACATTCATTTTAAAAACAGAATGTTAAAAACAAGTGAAAATTTCAAACAACATTCTTTCACTCAGCTAATATACAAAGATTTTTCGTCTGAATATTCTCGTCTGAAAATTGATCGGTGTGGCCAGAATAAGGCTCGGTACACACCTAGGAAGTTTGCTTTTGATCTGCACCAAAGCACCAAAAAAACACAGATGTGAACCAGGTCTAAGACGTTCAGTAACATAATGGGGTTAAAAAAACTAAAATTAGCCCAAAAAAACAAAAAAGCAGATAATCACTACTGTAAGGGGTTCATTTTTTTTACTGTAGAACAGTGAAAGTAACATCTACCGTAGCGATTATTTGCTCTTTTTGTACTATAAAGGGCTCGTTTTAGTTTTTTTTAACCCCATTATGTTACTGGCCGATTAATCGATTATGAAAATAGTAATCGATTAATTTCATAATCGACTAGTTGTCGATTAATCGATAAGTTGTTTCAGCCCTAGCTGAGAGTGCTGATCGGGTGCCGATCAACAGACCTTTTTTGATCATGCGACTTTGACAAAAGCCGGCCATTTGGCTGGCTTCTGTCGGACCGGCTGCCGTACACACGGGCTGAATGCTGGCCAGTTTTTATTGAACCGCCCGATATTCAACCTGTGTACGGCCCTTAAATCTGGCTTTACTTGACCTAAAACTACCCTTTCATACATCACCAGCTCTCAAACGCTACACAATCTATAATACCTGCTATGATAAAATTACACACATAACAAGTGTGTAGACAAATGTATAGGAAAAATAAGGATCAGGTAGATACCAAGAACCTAAATTACAAAGGGCAGAAAGCTGATGGGACACATTACCCCTTCCGGGAAAACATACGGTACATAGGATTTATATCATGTTTGGTGTTTGTCAAGTGGCAATTTCATTCTGTGCTGTGCTGGTTGTCAGATTGTGAAATATCAAAACCGGTTCACACTGCTGCGAATTCTATTGCAAATCTGAGCCGTTACGATCGCTCAAATTCGCAAGTCATTTAAATAGTGCAGTTCACATCAATGAGTTGTGAATCTAAGCTGCGTACAAAAAGGGTCCTGTGTGAGTTTGATCCGTGTGCGATGCGAATTCAGCTCCATAGACTGCAATTGAACTCTCAATGAAAACGCAATTGAACATTCACATCACTGCGATATTCATTTTTTTTTTATATGGCTGGCCAGACATAAAATCGCGATCCCCTCCCAATTTGACAACCAATTCGCAATATTTGCTGTAGACTCGCAGTAGATTCGCCAGAACACAAAGAATTCGCAACGAAAATTCGCACCGCTGCAGTTTGAACCGGCCCCCAAGTGTGGTGACGAGTTTCAAACATTTCTTCAGCTTAGGTTCACAGTGACTGCAGGTCAGAAATCGTGCGAGTTCAGATTTCAAACCAGCAATGCAGTCAGACTTCAGGGGCGATTTGACAGACATCTGTGCAGATGCCTATACAAATCGCCCCCCAAAGTCGCCAAAAGTAGTAAGGGAACTACTTTTGGGAAACAGTGCGGCGCCTTACCGTTTCGAGCGGTGCCATTGCCAGCAATAGCCACCGATATGTCAAATCGCATGCCAAATCGGCCTGATGTGAACGTGGGCTAAAAGTCAGTGTTGCTACAGTGTGCTTCCGTTAAGACATGGTGGCAGCTGCTGTTTGTATGTAAACTTTTACCTGCAGAGTTAAAATGGAACTTTAGTCAGAAAAAACTATTTTGCAGGTATAGCTCTGTAAAACATTAAAAATAAGTGCCTATACTGTTTATAGTACAGTAATACACTGTCTCACCCGGCTCTGCACATGCTCCCTATTTTTAGGCACTGTGCCGAGTTTGTAGAGGCTGACCTGCTTACAGCCTTAAAGCATTTGTCAAACCAAAAACAACGAAAAAAATTGATCCCAAGCCTTTAAAGCATGTTATATGACACAGCGCCTTGTCCTGTGTCATTTGGCTCCCTGTAACACCTAAAAAAAACCTGTCTGATCCTGCCAGTTTCTCCCCTTCCCTCTGTAAACTGACCACAGTGTATCATGGCTGCTGAGAGCAGACACCGTGGTCAGTTTACTTGCCTCTGTCATCAGCAGCCTGCTATCTGCTCCTGTGTCCTCCCCTCCCCTCTCTGTGTGTGAGACACCCCCTCCTGCTGCTCTCATAACACTAACTGTATACACCATCAGCACTGCCTCCTATTGCAGTTTCCCCCTCTGTGAATAATTTATAAATATAAATGCTGTAAATACCTCATTTAAGAGCCGATATTGCGTTCACATGACCTGCCAGCTCTCTCCTCCTCCCCTCCAGACTGACATCAGCAGAGGAATCTCAGCCCCGCCCACTCTCAGAGCAGGAAAGGAGAAAGCTGGCCAGTCATGCAATCGCAATCTCGGCAGTGAAATTAAGTATTTGCAGCATTTATTTTTATAAAACACACACACAGAGGGGGATACTACAATAGGCGGCAGTGCTGATGGTGTATACAGGTTAGAGTGGCTTAACAACCCCTTTAAAGCGGAATTAAACCCTCCTATCTTACAGCCAAGGAAGCTGCTCCTGTTTGATCTGCAACTGCCATGGTGCTGCACATGTGACAACACAAGCAAATGTGACAGTTAGCAATCCCAGGTTTAGTTCTGCTTTATGATTTACTGCTGTTCAGGGGCTCTGGGCTTCAGTAAAATGTCAGCCAACAGCAAAGACAAACAGGAGCAATGCTGGAGGCAATTTACAGCACGCACGTGTTGGTATCATAATTATGTATGTTGAATGTATTTTCTTTCCTAAAGAATATTATTTTTTTACATTGTTATGGGTAAAGTTCCGCTTTAACTGACCCCATTGACGATCACTCTGAGTCAGTTGATGCTTAGATTGATGTAACGCTAACTGAAACAATCTCTGCACAAGGTGAGACAGAGTGTAATCCTCCCATTCAGGTTGCAGCAGTGGGAACAAGGACTGCTGCAAAGACTGGAATGGCGACTGGAAAAGGTTTTACCACCACTTGAGTCCACGACCCTGGAATGAAGAGGGGTGAAGATGAATGTTGCCACAAGCGGGGACAGCGCGGGCTTCGTTTGCAGGTAAGTGCAAACGAGGCATACTAGCCCATTATGCTTTTAATTTGCAGGGGAAAAAAGAGGAAGTAAAACCCATCAGGGTTTACTTCCTCTTTAAGGAGATAGATCATGTCATAGGACTTTACATGCTTGTGTCTTCAGTCTTTGTGAATATTTTTATCCACTTTTATTAATAAATGGTGTCTGTGGTAATACACTAGGCAGTGCAACCTTTTTGTACTTTTGGTCTATATCATCTCATATATAACTGTCCAGTGATAAATGCTGTGCTTTATAAAATGTGTAACCAAGCTGGAATGCCAAACACAACCAAAAATAGAGAAAAGTAAATGATTACCTGAAAGCAGCGACCAGAGGAGCGTAGATGGAGTCGCCATCGTAAACGTAGAGATGATCCCAGCTGCACTCTGTAGCAAAGTGGTTGAAGCGGAGACGGAGCACTGTGTTGGGTCTGGAGACAGAAACAAAAACTCACAATGAGTAATTCAGATGTCACTAAAAATGGATCTATTCTCCCCCCTCTAATCCCTTCACACAGGGAAAGGGGGGGGGGGGAGGCAGAGAAATAGAAAACATTTTTTACCTTAATGCAAGGAATGCATTAAGGTAAAAAAAATTATTTTTAACTTCAGTATCACTTAAACCACTTCAGCCCCGGAAGATTTTACCCCCTTCCTGACCAGAGCACTTTTTACGATTCGGCACTGCGTCGCTTTAACTGACAATTACGCGGTCGTGCGACGTTAAACCCAAACAAAATTCATGTCCTTTTTTTCCCACAAATAGAGCTTTCTTGGTGGCATTTGATCACCTTTGCAGTTTTTTTTGTGCTATAAACAAAAAAAGAGCGACCATTTTGAAAAAGTACACAATATTTTTTACTTTTTGCCATAATAAATATTAATCAAAAATATATAAAATAAACAATTTTTTTTCCTTAGTTTAGGCCGATATGTATACATATTTTTGGTAAAAAAAAAAAAAAAATTATTATATATTAATATAGTATATTGATTGGTTTGCGCAAAAGTTATAGCGTCTACAAAATAGGAGATAGTTTTATGTCATTTTTATTATTAATTTTTTTTTTTTACTAGTAATGGCGGCGATCTGCGATTTTTATTGGGACTGCGACATTATGGCGGACACATCGGACACTTTTGACACATTTTTGGGACCATTGGCATTAATACAGCGATTAGTGCTATAAAAAAATACATTGATTACTGTAAAAATGTCACTGGCAGGGAAGGGGTTAACACTAGGGGGCGATCAAGGGGTTAATTGTGTTCCCTGTTTCTGTTTCTAACTGAAGGGGGGAGGGGACTGTGTAGGGGAAGAGATAGATCGCTGTTCATACTCTGTATGAACAGATGATCAGTCTCTTCTCCCCTCAGAGAACCGCAAACTCTGTTTACACACACAGATCCATCCCGGTTCTCCGTGTGTCAGCGGCGATCTTGACTGCAGGGCACTCGCATCAGCTGGGGGGGGGGGGGGGGGGGGAGTGCATCGGATGGCCACAGGGCAAAGCGTCGTAACATAACGTCGCTTCCCCCAGCCGTGCCATTCTGCCGCAGTAAAACTGTGGCAGCTGGTCGGCAAGTGGTTAAGTGGCATTGTGCCCCATCATTGATGTCATCGGGCCCCACTGCTGCTGTCACTGGGTGGAACAGTGTCCCATCATTGGTATTATCAGTTGGAATTGTACCCGATTGTTGGTGTCATTAGAAGGAACTTTGCACCATTGTTGGTATCGTTAGAAGGAACTGTGCCCCATTGTTGGTGTCATTGGGAGGAATTTGGCCCTATAATTGGTGTCAATGGGAGGAATTTGGCCCTATAATTGGTGTCATTGGGAGGAATTTGGCCCTATAATTGGTGTCATTGGGAGGAATTTGGCCCTATAATTGGTGTCATTGGGAGGAATTTGGTCCTATAATTGGCGTCATTGGGAGGAATTTGGCCCTATAATTGGTGTCATTGGGAGGAATGGTTTCCCATCATTGGCTTCATTGCATCCTATCCTTGGTATCATAAGGGAGGAACTGTGCCCCATCGTTGGTGTCACTGGGAGGAATTGTGCCCCTTAGTTGGCGTCGGTGAAGGAAATAGTGCCCCAAGGGCCAAATAAAAGAAAGCAAAGGGCTGCATCTGGCCCCCAGGCCACAGTTTGGGGACTACTGCTTTGAAAGATTAAGCGTTATGGAAATGCCCAGATGAATTGAAACTGCCCTCATAGCAGTCGCCCCTGGGAGATTTGTACAAACCTTATTATGATGTCACCGAATAAAAATAGTTTCTTGCTACAGGAAATAGGTAAGAGAAAGAAATGAATGAAAGGCTTCTCTACCGGTTTCCCTTTCCCAGGAATGGCGGCGGCAGCACTCGGGAGTCGATCCGAAGATCGGCTGGGGTGCCAAAATTGCGGGCTCCCCGGACAGGTAAGTGCCCTAATATTAAAAGTCAGCAGCTACAGTAAATGTAGCTGCTGACTTAATTCTTTTCACCCAGGCTGGACGTCCTCTTTAAATGGGCATGGAGGGGGAGGGAAGGAGGGACTGGGCTGTCATTTAGGATCTGTATACACGCCCAAATGTGTGATGTTATACCATGTGACCTGACTAGCTCAGCTCAACAAGGAAATATTCTCCACAGCAAAAGAGACCAAACTGAGCATGTGTAGGGGGACCACTCTGACTAGGGGTGCAAAGGATCAAAAAACTCACGGTTCGGATCGTTCCTCGGATCAGGAGTTACGGTTCGGATCATTTTCGGATCAACAAAAAAAAAATCTCCCCCACTGTAATATCCACAATCTCCCTATTGGCAGAGTATTGCAGGGTATTGGCAGACTATTGGCAGAGTATTGGCAGGGTATTGGCAGGGTATTGGCAGGGCAGTGCAGGGTATTGTCAGGGCAGTGCAGGGTATTGTCAGGGCAGTGCAGGGTATTGTCAGGGCAGTGCAGGGTATTGTTAGGGCAGTGCAGGGTATTGTCAGGGCAGTGCAGGGTATTGTCAGGGCAGTGCAGAGTATTGTCAGGGCAGTGCAGAGTATTGTCAGGGCAGTGCAGAGTATTGTCAGGGCAGTGCAGAGTATTGTCAGGGCAGTGCAGAGTATTGTCAGGGCAGTGCAGAGTATTGTCAGGGCAGTGCAGAGTATTGGCAGGGCAGTGCAGAGTATTGGCAGGGCATTGCAGAGTATTGTCAGGGCAGTGCAGAGTATTGTCAGGGCATTGCAGAGTATTGGCAAGGCATTGCAGAGTATTGGCAGGGCATTGCAGAGTATTGGCAGGGCATTGCAGAGTATTGGCAGGGCATTGCAGAGTATTGGCAGGGCATTGCAGAGTATTGGCAGGGTATTGGCAGGGCATTGCAGAGTATTGGTACTGCTGCCATCCGATCTCTCCCCTCCACTGTACAGATCAGTACACAGAGAGGAGAGAGGAACCCGCGTCATGACATGACGCCGGTTTGTTACAAGTTATCGCTAAACGGCCGCCGGGTGTACAAAGATGGCCGCCGCTCCGGAGCTAGGCCGAAGCCGCGGCCTTTCCTATGGCCGAGGCCACAGAGCGCTCCGCGGATCACGGGTGTCCTGTACGGATCAACCTCCGCGGATGAGATCACGGATCGATGACGATCCGTTGCACCCCTAACTCTGAATGTCTTATGTGGGAGAGAGATCCTGCAGGAGGGGGATGATCTGTGCATACAGGATCAAAGAGACTTATTACACAATACGGAGGATTAACCCCTTCGGTTACACTGAGTATAGCAAGCATGCTATTCTGTATAGAGAGATATAGAGAGAGAGAGAGAGATATAGAGAGAGAGAGAGAGATATAGAGAGAGAGAGAGAGATATAGAGAGAGAGAGAGAGATATAGAGAGAGAGAGAGATATAGAGAGAGAGAGATAGAGAGATATAGAGAGAGAGAGAGAGAGAGATAGAGAGAGAGAGAGAGAGAGGAGATATAGAGAGAGAGAGGAGATATAGAGAGAGAGAGGAGATATAGAGAGAGAGAGAGAGAGAGGAGATATAGAGAGAGAGAGGAGATAGAGAGAGAGAGAGAGGAGATATAGAGAGAGAGAGAGGAGATATAGAGAGAGAGAGAGGAGATATAGAGAGAGAGAGAGAGAGAGAGAGAGGAGATATAGAGAGAGAGAGAGAGGAGATATAGAGAGAGAGGAGATATAGAGAGAGATATAGAGAGAGAGAGGAGATATAGAGAGAGAGAGGAGATATAGAGAGAGAGAGGAGATATAGAGAGAGAGAGGAGATATAGAGAGAGAGAGGAGATATAGAGAGAGAGAGGAGATATAGAGAGAGAGAGAGGAGATATAGAGAGAGAGAGAGGAGATATAGAGAGAGAGAGAGAGAGAGAGAGAGAGGAGATATAGAGAGAGAGGAGATATAGAGAGAGAGGAGATATAGAGAGAGAGAGGAGATATAGAGAGAGAGAGAGGAGATATAGAGAGAGAGAGAGGAGATATAGAGAGAGAGAGAGGAGATATAGAGAGAGAGAGAGGAGATATAGAGAGAGAGAGGAGATATAAAGAGAGAGAGAGAGGAGATATAGAGAGAGGAGATATAGAGAGAGGAGATCTATAGAGATAGAGAGAGAGATTTTACTGTTGTGGGTTTAGCAACACTTTAAGAGGAACTAAACTCTGGAAGCTTTACCCAAAAAGAGCAGTGTTAAGGACTATTTCCCAGTGTCCAGTTCCATTTTAAAGTAAATTTTCATGTATTTTTACAAAATGCAATGTCAACTATCATTAGACCGTGATGAGTAGATTTGTAATTAGGCACACTCTGCTTGTTATTCAAAAACATCTGGCAGGCCCAGGATCCACCAGTTACACAACAAGTAGAGCTGCTCAAAGTCTAAAGGTGAAGAGGAGTGAAAGTGATCCATGTCCCCTTGTGACTAACATGTGCCTGCTGCTGGGAAATTAGTGTTGTCCAACAAGCTGTAAAGCAATAAATGGAGTGTGACCAGAGAGCATGTCCTAAATGCCAAGGATAGCAGGGAGAACATTTAATCTGCTTTAACACATCTAATGTTTCTGCTATGTACACACAGCAACTGGATGCGACGGCTATGCAACCAAGGGACTGCTTAGAGTCTATAATTTGTGTACCTGTCACTTTCCAACCTCACATTATTGAAGAGATGCCATCAGAAATAAAATAAGAAATCTGCCATTATTGACTTGTTTCTAAAAGGTTGGAGGTTTTGGGGCTTTCATTCACATCCTTGCTTTGCTATTTACAGCTGAACTGCAGACAGGTATAAAAGATAAAACAGCCTCTTACAATAGCTAGAACGCTTTATAAAAGTACATAAAATTAAAAAAACAAAGAAAAAACAAAAAACACACACACAAATACATCCATACACCTACACACAGTTAGGACATATGGCAGGTGTGTAAAACTGCAAGACACATTAAAATGATTCTAAAGGCTCAAGGATTTTTAACTTCATGTATTCTATGCATGAAGGTGGTAAACACACCCCTGTGCAGCATCCTGTTGTGGGAATTTTATGAAGATGTATTTTAATATGTATTGTCACAGTGTCTCCCAGTGTTATTTCTCCCGCAACCCGCTCTAAAGAGCTGACTGGGGCAGACTGACGCTGGTTGAGATCCGTTTGGTAGCGGAAAACTTCCTGAGGTTGGAGAGAAGCGTTTGCAGAGTGGGGATATGTCCGCCAGCAAAGGGCCCCTGTGAACGATCGTCTGGGGGGGGGGGGAATATGTTCGCTCTGCAAAGACATTATCCGTGTAGCGGATATGCGCTGGTGTCACCCCTGTGTGTCTGATCAACATAGTTAGGGTGCCATGGCATACACCAGCAGATAATCTCCCATCAGCAGGAACGGTAGTATAGTCCGGGTATGTGTTCTCAGAACACAGAATAAGGATTCACGATTAAACGGTAAAAACGTGAGTCTTTGAATCGTTGTGGTCGGGAACAGCGTTCATGATCTCAGACTTCCTGTGATCATGACAGAGACAGGGGGCTGGAGATCGTACACGCTGCCCCCCGCCCAGACATGCTCATAGGACTCCCCTAGTCATTGTTCATTGGTTGTATAACCCCTCCTGTCTGAGGGAATGCCTGTGCTTGATTGGTCGAATGTGAAACCATGAGGCTCTATTGTTTATATGAATAAAGTTGGCTCCCGGGAAGGGATCAGGGCAGATGAAGCAGCGATGGAGCTAAGATGGTGATTATGTCTGTTTACTGGGGAAACGCGGGACACATGGATCAAGATCCCAGATGCATTATACTGAAAGGGCGCGTATTAGTGCAGGTGAGATTGATTACGTATAGTGTATAGCGAAAACTCCACGTCAATCCCCCCAGCCCCCCCCCCCCCCCCATACTTACCCAAGTCCCATCTCAATCCAGTGGTGTGCACAAGTGCCTCGGCTCTCCAGGGACTCTGCCTCCTCATTGGAGGAAACAGCAGCAAAAGTCATTGGCTCCCGCTGCCGTCAATCACAGGAGATAGAGGGTGGGGACGAGCCAAGGGTCTGTGTGTGAATAGAGACACAGAGCAGCAGCTCAGGATTGAGACTGCACGGGTGCCCCCCTTTGCAAGCTGCTTGCTCTAGGGGGGGCACTCGGCAGGAGGGAGGGGCCAGGAGCGCCAGCGAGGGACAAGAGTAGAGGAGGATCAGGACCGCCACACAGAGAAGGTAAGTATAACATGGTATTTATTAAAAATAAAAAATAAAGTGCCACAAGTAGAAAAGTCACGTTACAGTTAACTGGTTCACTTCTTCAAAAAAAAAAAAGTAGAAGCAGCACAGAGAGCACAGTTGCACTGCAGTGAAAGGAACTTGCTGACAAGAGGAGAGAGCGGTGTGACAGAATGATGAACTCATCAGTCTTCTACTTCTCTAATTGGGGTACTTCACACAGTACTGATGAATAAAAATCAAACACTCCCATCAGGAAAAAAAAAAAAAAACCGAGAGGATGGGCTGCATAACCCTTGCGTGTTTTAGTGCACACACACACGCATTTTTAATCAAGTGAGATGTATGCGCATATATGCAAGTAATTGTGCGTATGTGTGTGTGTATAAATACCAACCAGCAAGACTACAGTCTTTTTTTTTTCACTGATCTATACGCAGCGCAAGTTTCTGGGCCTGTGTGTACAGGCTCTTAGAAAAAACAGTAGTCTGCATTTAGGACCCATTCCCACCAGAACGCGGTGCAGGAAACCTGCATACTGTGTGTGTTGTCAACACCATGTTCATTATGACTGGGTGTGCAATCTGCTGAGGGTGTCAATGTATTCCTAACACTCCAAACACAGACTGCAAACGCAGTACGTCTGCCTGCACTGGATCACATGGTACCAGAGTACTACGTGATCCGGGTGCAGTGTGTTTATAAGTAACTTGTGTGCTCATTTTGGTGCAACACAGTGCTATTTCAGTCCATTCAAATGAATGGGCTGAAAATTGCAACATACTGAATTGCACCACCATACCAGCAAACTGTTACTGAAGTGCAGGAAGAGCCCCCTTAAAGTGGGGTTCCACCCAAAAAACAAAACTACCTGGAAAAATTCAAAAAAAAAAAAAAAACCAAAAAAACATTTGGATATATTTTTTTTTTTTCACTTACCTCTAAATGCCTGTTGCTAGGTGGTCCCTCGTAGTCTGCCTGTTCCTTAGCCTGGGCTGGTGACATCACTTCCTCCTCGGCACAGGAAGGGCTCCGCTCTGCTCCCTCCCTCCTGTCAATCATCTGGGACCCATTACAGGTCCCAGGTGATTGAGCGGCCAATCACAGCGCGCGGCGCCGCTCGCGCATGCGCAGTGGGTGCCAGGCTGTGAAGCCACAGCCCGGCGCCCACAGTTGAAATGCCGGCGCCGACGAGCGGAGGGGGGGGGGGGACGAGCGGGGCTTCGATCCCCCGCATCGCTGGACCCAGGGACAGGTGAGTGTCCAATTAAAAGTCAGCAGCTGCAGTATTTGTAGCTGCTGACTTTTAATTTTTTTTTTTTTTTTTTGACGGCCCCCCTGGGTGGAACTCCTCTTTAAAAAGTCCCCCCTTTAAAATAAATCACATTTTGTTGCTTTGCAGCCTGAAAGGAAGACCGACATAGTTTTTGTTATATCAAGCTGTATTTACTAGTGCAACTTATAGAATCCAAGTGAAGGATAGAACACCAACATGTCAGAAAAAAATTAAAAATAAATCAAAAACAGATTCACCGAGTTGGAAAAAGGATCACCCCCTTGTGTCAGCTATTGGTTGAACCACCTTTTGCTTTAATTCCAGCCTTTAGTCTGTTGGGATTTGTCTCTACTAACTCTGCAAATCTAGACTTTTCAATATTTGCCCACTCTTCTTTGCAGAACTGCTCAAGTTCAATTAAATTTGATGGTGACCGTTTGTGGACTGCAGTCTTCAAGTCATTTAACATATGTTCAATGGGCTTTAAAGTCTGGGCTCTGACTAAGCCATGCAGGGATATTCACCTTTTTCTCTTTACACCACTGTGTGGTCATTTTTGCTGTGTGCTTTGGGTCATTGTCATGATGGAAGGTAAACCTTCTACCCATTGAAAACTTCCTGGCACAAGGCAGCAGATTTTCCTCAAAAATGTGTATTTTGCCCCATTCGTTATTCTTCTATCCTAACAAGTGCTCCAGTCCCTGCTACAGAGAAACACCCCCATAACAGGATATTACCCCTCCATGCTTTACTGTAGGATTAGTGTTATTCGGATGGATTTCCGCCAGACATATCGTTTGGTGTTGAAGCCAATTGATAAAATTTTAGTCTCATCTGACCAGAACATCTTTTTCCATTTGGCCTCAGAATCTTCAAGGTGCATTTTGGCAAAGCTCAGAGTGGCTTTTCTTTTGGCGATCTTGCAACAGTGCCTTGTCACCCATAGTTGATTGTTTGCTTCAGTTGCTCAACCAGGGACTGAAATGCTCTAGGAAAGCTCTTTTCATGCTAAGCTAATCAAAATGACCTCAGCTGATCACAGTTGGAAGTCAAATGGCTTTGTGTGCCATTCAGAAGGTGGTTGGGTACACCTGATTGAGTTTACAACTGATTGAGTTCATTTTTAGGAGGAGGGTGATCCTTTTTCCAACTCAGTGATTCAGTTTGTGAATTTGTTTTATTTTTTTCTGACATGTTGGCATTATACCATTCACTTGGGATGTAGTTGCATTGAGTAAAAACAGCTAGATAAATAAAAAACCGTATCCGTCTTCATTTCAGGCTGCAAAGCAACAAAATGTGATTTTAAAAGGGGGCATTCTTTTCTATATCCACTGTATATGTTACACCCCAAATACAGGTCTAACATGTTACTACAGTTAAAGTAGATGTAAACCCGAAAATTATTATTATTTTTTTTTTTTTATCATACTGTAGAGTATAAGATTTCCTATCATTTGAGCCCAGTCTTGCCACACAGAGTTAATCTATCTCTGAGCAATCCTCTTTTATTGTTCAGTGAGAAAAATCTTGACAAACAGAAAAACTTTGTCAAATCCTCCTCCTTGCTGTGAGTGACAGCCTAAGACACAGGCATGATTTTTTAATTCCCTCCCCCACTCCTTTCTTCAGCAGCTCTGCCAGGATTGGCTGTTCCACACCTCAGCATGATTTGGCATGCTGAAGTCATGTGGTTACTTTCCTGTCTTTTCACTGGATGTTAGAGATCATAGCAGAAGTTCAGCAGAAGTTCAATGTTAGAAATACACAGGAGAAATGCACATTGACAAGGGGAGTGTAGAGGTGGGCGGGGAGTCTAAGGTCTAGGGGCGGTCGAGACATCACGACTCCACCCACCGAGCTCCAGACAACAGACCCGCCCACAGAATATGCAATTTTTCAGCTCTCATAACAGACAGAGGGGAGACATTTGACAGGTAAAGATACATGTAGGAGGCATGTATATCCTTATAGATAACCCCTATGGCACTAGTTTAGAAAGGATGACATTGGGTTTACATTCATTTTAAGAGCCCTTTCACACTGGGGCGGGGGGCGGCGTCGGCGGCAAAACGCCGCTATTATTAGCGGCGTTTTACCGTCGATATTTGGCCGCTAGCGGGGTGGTTTTACCCCCCGCTAGCGGCCGAGAAAGGGTTAAATACCTCTGCAGAGGCGCTTTGCCGGCGGTATAGCCGCGCCGTCCCATTGATTTCAATGGGCAGGAGCGGTATACACTCCGCTCCTTCACCGCTCCGAAGATGCTGACTTTTTTTACCGTCCTGCCAGCGCATCGCTCCAGTGTGAAAGCCCTCGGGGCTTTCACACTGGAATGCAAGGAGCGGCACTTTCGGGTCGGTTTGCAGGCGCTATTATTAGCGCAATAGCGCCTGCAAACCGCCCCAGTGTGAAAGGGCTCTAAAGGTGAACTTACCCTTTAACTCTTGAAGCTTTGTTGGGTGGCAGCTTCCTAAAGAGGCTAGCAAACTTATCTACTAGATTTTTGTTTTTCTTCCACAATAGAAATTGTTTTATGTTGGAAAAAGTCTGCTGTCCCACTAGAGCTAATTAAACAAATTCAATTGGATCATGACCAATGATAACATAACAAGCATATTAAATAAAACACAAACCAAATTTGAACTAATATGGAACCCGTGGATTTAATACAACTTCTCTATATGAAATCTTATAGCTTTCCCCCCCCCCCCCCCCTCCCATTTCTTGCCCTCTCTCTCTGTCAAGTGTCCTACTATGCCTTATCTTGAAGGAAGGCTCCTCTACTGCCAGCCAATGGCCCATGTAGATCACGGACAGAGTTATACTTTGAAAGTGTGAAACGATCCTGTGGCTTTTCAGCCTCCCAACTAAATTTTTAATAAATGCAGCGACTACTACTAGCAAACTTTATAACAAGCCCACAGCTGCTATTAATTACCATGGCTGGATAGAAATACGGGTGGTTCAGCAAGGACCGGCTGAGATTCAATTCATGGATGGGCACAGGCCGATTGTACCCAGGTCGATTCATCAAATTAACTTGGGTACAACAAGCTTGTCTGATTTATTAGATTAGATTACTACCGGTGGCTATAGCTGCTAGCAGTAATCATTGTGTTCTGCCAGCAACCCTGCCAAAACAACATTATAGTGCTGCCAGATGCGGGGGGGGGGGGCGATTTCCTTTCCTTCCACCCGTGGTGGAAGCAAAGAAAATTGAGTCGTCTACAGGGTGCTTTAGGCTGCCCATACAACTTACAATTTGAATCTATAATAATACAGCACTGTGCAAAGAGGTTGGCACAAGCATGCAAGCACTGTTTCAAGACTCTATACTTACTCTAAATTTACCTGCCTGCAGTTTTCTTTGGAATGTAAGCACAGCTCAGTTTACATTCTGGCACAGCGCTTGTGTGCCAGGATGACCAATGATGACAGTCGCAGCACAGCACCCAGAAGAAGCCGGGTAGAAAAAGCAGATGCCTAGAAGGGATGTCGGACTGCTGAAGAATAGGATAAGTATCACAGAGTTTAGCTCTCCTATAAGTTTGGGTCAAATGATGGCATGCAGCAGCTTCAATATGTGTTGGTCAAAAGGAATCTTTTACAAGTAGGCAAACGGCTCCAGCATACGATATGACTGCAGTTTCCTGGACTACTTGTCCCAGCAGTTTACAACCATATGCACATGGACCATCATTCTCTTATGGGTGACACACAAACTACAAATAAAAGAAAAAAACTTTTTTAGTAAAAGAAAAGGGTCAAAACTCAGGTTTTTGTTACAATGCGTCTTCCTGTCCCAGTGCGGACCAGTCTCATTTCTCATCCCACTGTCACAGGGACAAGTAAGCCAAGATGAAAACTGCCAAATGGTCAACAGCAGCAAGAAAAAAAAGAAGTCAGCAGCTACAAATACTGTAGCTGCTGCCTTATAATATAAGAACACTTACCTATCCATGTCTGCACCCGCAAGCCGATCCATCCATCGGCTTCGGGTGCAGGCATTGCAAGTAAGGGAAAATGGCAACGCTTGGGAACGCTTTCTGAATGGTTATAGATGAGAAACTCAAGCGGCAATATGAACAAAAGCGAACTCCAAAAACAAAATTCAGCTGCAACTATTCTAATGTGCTCTAACACCACATATAAGAAAGCTGAATAATTGATTAATGGTGCGCTAGAACCTATAAAACTGTTCCACAGCGATAAATAAAACAACCACATAGAATGAATTGAGAATTCCCCTTGAGAAAGTCACGTGACCTGTGACGCAACGCATCAGGAGGAGCCGGTGACGACACTTCTGGGTGTTTTTTAATGCTGAACACTCTGGATGTGCAGTGAGGAGGAACGCTACGTTCTTACGCCGATCGTTTAATATGCGGTATACATTAAGGCAAATGTGAGTGTTTACTTTATACTAAGAGGAGGCAATCGGTGTATTAGCAATCTTGCGCAATGATGTTATGTTAATTGTTTTGAGAATCAACTTATCCTGGAGAGGCTGGATTGCTTTTGGAAATGTCCAGGAGAACCGTTTGCACTGTGTCCCAGGATTGGAACACATAGAGACCGACCATAAGGATTTTGTGTCAAAACTCCTGGAAGGTGTTTTGAGGTGGTGGTGACTTTCCATATGCACTTTTTTCATTTTTGGTTCATATTTGGTTCTTTTATGATCACAGTCTAAGGACTCTATTACAGAATTTACACATCAGAGGCTTTTGCAATAATCAGATGTGCATGGACAAATTATATGGGGTTGTTGTTTTATTTATCACTGTGTAACAGTTTTATAGGTTTCTAGCACACTAATAATCAATTATTCAGCTTTCTGAATGGTCCCGTCTTTAGTCTGGGACACACACAGGTCCCAGAAGGAGGAGGGCCGGATGCAACCGTGGAAGTGACATACCTTGCCGCAGCAACATAGGATGGAAGTCCCAAAAAAAAAAAAAAGAAAAACAAAGTCTAGGCTTTCATTGGCAGGACATCCACAATACATAGCACCTGAGTACAGACAGTAGAACAGAATGCATAGACAAACCGAGTTGCACAGCAGCAGATGGAATCATTGGTCAGAAAGCCTCTTCATGGCAGCAAGGTTCAACCTCATCCACCAGCAGACAATTATACTGTTATAATTAGTGGAATATTCATTACTGTATTCTTGTTCGTGGTTTATTTCTCAGAAAGCATTGCAGAGGATTAGGGTGACTGTCAAGCAACTAGAAGCTTAGTAATAGGCATCACCCACGCTTCTCCCAGTGCAGGTTTCCTTTATACGAATCACCCATTGACCCGTATCTCTTAAAAAATCTTAATAAGACAGATTGTCGCTAACATCAAAGTGCCAATAAAAGATGTCAATTCAAAGAAGATAGTAATTACTTAGCTCTTTCTTTACCTACACTGCAGTAGTGAAGAAAAATTGTTGCCTGAAGCCTGTTCAGAAACAGACACTTTCAGGAGTATTGATCTGCGGGTCCCCACATACACTCAGTTGTTGTCTTCTTTGCTGACCCCCCCAGGTCACTACAAGACAGATAAATGACGAAGGGGGGGCTGTGGGAGAGAACACCGAGCGCAACAGGGGACCCAGAGAACAACATTTCTAAGTGTCTGAAGAGACTGCAGGCCATAGTTTCTTTATGAGAGGTATTTACTAACTTCTTTGTAGGGACATCTTTTATTGTCCCTTTGATTTTAGTGATGGTTATTTTAAAGCAACTGTCACCACCTAAAATTAAAAAAAAAGTTAGAAAATGTTCCCTGTAAAAAACAAAAAAAAATGCAATGCTCATCTGTCCTGTTCCCATCAATCTTTGTAGTCTTGAAACACTACGATCGGTAAACAATCTTGAGCATCTAATATCCCTTCTGTGTGTTGGATGCCTCACTACTAAATACTGCTGTGCCAAACAGAAGCCACCAAGTCGCTGCAAGTAGTAGAGGACCAAACACCCAGTAGGGATTTCTTCAGCATCTGATATCCAGCGCCTCTCCCTCTGCCGCCACTCCACCCCCACTGTTTTTACCAGCAACTACAGGCTGTCAAAACAGCAGCCGGCAATTACTTTGCATTACACAGCAGATCGGCTGTCAAAATGCAATAGCTTCTGTGTAAAATGTCACCGCCAGATAGTTGGCAAGTGTCATTGAGTAAATACAATCGAACAATGTATTGTTTCACTGCATTCATTAATTCTTTCATATGTAGAGCAAAGGGTCTGACCCAGATCTGCATATGAACTCAGTTAAAGAAAAGTGAGGTTATCATTCGTTAAAGTATAACTAAAGGCAAAACTTTTTTTTTTTTTTTTACGTTTTGGATAGAGTGAAGACGAATTAGAAGACCTGTTTTTATTGTTGTCCATGTCCCTTTTAAAGGGGTTGCAAAGTCTTTTTTTTTTTTTTTTTTAAACAAACATGTCATACTTACCTCCTCTGTGCAAGGGTTTTGCACATAGTGGCCCCGATCCTCCCCTTCTGGGGTTCCCCAGCAACACTCCTAGCATTAAGGTGAAAAACCTTGAGGGTTTACAACCCCTTTAGGGAGATTCACCCTCTCTTTTTCCTGTTTACGATTATCATTGAAAGTAAAGAGTTAACAAAAATGCCAAATTTGGGGTTGTAATCAGAAAAGTAATAGATGGGAAATCTTCCAATGGGGACATTAGTTCTGGCGATTTGGGGGGGCCCCCCAAGTGATTCCCTTAATTTACAGGGATTTCCTTTCACTTCCCGTTTTGCCTATGGGACAGGAAGTGAAGGTAAATCTCCCCAATGGGACATAAATGGCAAAAAAAAAAAAAAAAAAAAATCTGACAGGGGTTATAACTCTCACCTAATCTATCCAAAAAATAAAATACCTTTGCCCATAGTTCTACTTTAACCCTTATAAGCATTAGTTAAAGCAGAGTTCCAGTCATAAAACAAATTTAACATTATTCAGCTTCATTAGATACAAAGAATAATCTTTGGAAAAAATTCCCCCATAATCTTTCTCTTCTTCTCCCCGGCGCCTGACGTCATTTCCCTCGGCGCCCGTGCTCGCTAGTGCTCCTGGGAGATGCTTGTCATCATTTCCCAGGAGTCAGTGAGCAGCGCCGAGGGCTTCATTGCCATCACAAGGGGGGGCGGGCACTTCCGACAACGCCCGTTGTGATGTCAACGCTGTGCCGTACATACAGCGCATGCGCGAGAACGGGCAGTGCATGCTGGTCGCTCAGCTGCACCAGAGCCCGGAAGATAGTGCTTGTGGGCTTCACATGCCCACAAGCAAGATGGAAATTAGCAAGAACAAGGAATAAAAAATATCCTGTTCAAATAAATCGGCAATCGAGCAGCGATTAAAAAGATAAACGTGAGTGCTAGTAATAAGTTCTTTAAAATTAATAAAATTCATCCAAAAAAAAAAAAAAAATTTTCACAGTTGGAACTCCGCTTTAAAGTAGAATTCCAGCCTACACCTAACTAGCCTTAAAACTGTCCCCGTCACCATCCAGACACCTATGCCAACTATCACCAACTACAACTAAGTTATCGCAGAATAAAGAGGCCCACAGTGGAAAAGTAAAAACTACTCTGATCCATAAGGAATATACAGTCATGAGAGCTGAAGTAGTTAAGCCTATGTTCACACTACTGCATTGCGATGTACTGCGAATTTAGTGCGTTTTTTTGTGCTGTGTGAGGTGCGAATTTGCCTTGCGGTTTGAGTTGGACAGGTGTGAATTTATCGCTAATTTCAGGAGGCAGACAGTGAACAATTCGCAGCGATGTGAACTGTGTGCTGCAAGTTCAGTTGAAGCCCATTTAGATAAAATTCACATCGCACCTGCAGTCAACACGCACAGGACCCTTTTTTCTTGCACCAAATTCGCAAAGCATAGATGTGAACCAAAGCCAAAGAATACTATGCTTTTTATGTGACCTACGAATCTGTGTGTTCCTAAACGCATCAAACCCGAGATAAAATTTGCATCAGTGTGAACCCAAGCTTAAGAGAGTAATTTCATTTTCAAGTTCCAAAAAGTAACCACAATACGTTTTTTTCTTTGGGCGATGCAGTTGTTTGTAAAAGCAAGCTGAGCCAATTATCCACTATATTGCTTTTACAGGCGGAGGAGGGGAGTCACTTCCCTCCTGCCACTCTCCAGTGCCTTTCCAGGCTCTCCCATCCCACCTGGGAGCCTGACACTGAAGCAGGGCGGTATCGCCGGCTTACCATAGAGGTGATCGGGGACCAAATCTTCCTTTTGTAAGTTCACCTTTTGTAAGATGTTATGTTTCACCCATATTCATAACATGTTCCTGTACCACCACACTACCCCCCCCCCCCATTGCATTGGCGGTGCGTCCATAAAGGGTGCAGTAGCGCCGCCTCCTCTCTCCTGGCACCGCTCTAACACCATAGATAGATTCATGCATTGCATGAATCTATGGTCGCCGCTGACACCCCCTATTCAGGTGTCCGGCCCCTTTTCGGGCGCCTGAATTACAGCGACGGGGGTGTTTTTTGGAAGCACCTGATTAGAGCTTTAGGCTCCAATAGGCGCCCAAGAAGGTGAACAGCGGGCGCAATGCTGTGCATTCGCTGTTCACTCAGCTGTGTGTTAGCAAACCGAAGGAATTCACTTTGCTAACACTGAACCACCTCTTAGCCAATCAGGTGCTCGGGTGTGTTACCAGTCACCTGATTGGCTGAAATGTCAGGCGCTGTGATTGGACGCCTGATAGAGAGGACGGAAGAAGACATCGAGGAGCATGCAGGACACCGCCGCTGACACACTGCGAGACAGGTAAGTGCCGAGCGATGCACACTGGCAGCATTTGATGGGGCACAGTAGCGGCAATTGATGGGCCCACTGGCAGCATTTGATGGGGCACAGTGGCGGCAATTGATGGGCCCACTGGCAGCATTTGATGGGGCACAGTGGCGGCAATTGATGGGCCCACTGGCAGCATTTGATGGGGCACAGTAGCGGCAATTGATGGGGCACAGTAGCGGCAATTGATGGGGCACACTGGTAGCATTGGATGGGGCACAGTGGCGGCGCTTCATGGGCACAGTGGCGGCGCTTGATTTTTATTTTTTTTTCTGTTTATTTGCGCCCCCCCAAAAATTTTGAGCACCAACTGCCCCATTGTGACAGCAAGCGGGGGATCTCCTTCCCCCTGTGTTCTGTGAATGTGAAAACTACAAGTATCAAGAGCTTTTGCAGCCGACGGCTTGTTGTTCTCAATGAACTACCAGGGTGCTGTTGAGCGCTCTAAGTAGTTCTTTAGGTATTCCAGGCAGAGTGTAACTGCCTGCCTGTGCTGATCATGGGTGCGCAGGGGTCTCAAACTGGCGGCCCTCCAGATGTTGTAAAACTACAAGTTCCATGAGGCATTGCAAGGCTGACAGTTACAAGCATGACTCCCACAGACAGTTTTGCAGCAGCTGGAGGGCCACCAGTTTGAGACCCTGCATAGTAAAAAAAAATAACAAATAATAATAAATGCACATTTTTATTTACCTGCAAAAAGGTGCATTTTCTTTTTTTATCCTTTAAAAAACGGAAGCGACGAGTATTTCCCCAGCATGTATACAAGTCATTTTTGACATGTAAAAAGCATCCGATCACACCAATCTTAATGTGATCAGATGCTTTTTAGGCAAGAGAAGAGATTTGGGGTCTAATAAACCCCAGATCTCACCATAAAAAGGACCCGACACTGCTTATTGTTTTCACACAAGGTATGTTTACATTGCTTGGAAAAGCAATAAAAACAAAAATGATAAAGACAGTATAAAAAATAAGTGAAAATGAGAGTAAAATTAAAAAAAAAAAAAAAAAAAAAAAAAAATCACACACGTTGGTCTCATACGCATACGTAAATGACAATTGCACCACATGTGTCAGGAGTGAGAGCAATAATTCTAGCACCAGACCTCCTGTGTAAACTGGTAACTTGTAAGGCTTTTAAAACATCGCTGATTATTAAATACCCATAGTTTAGCGCCATTCCACGAGTGTGCATAATTTTAAAACGCGACATGTTCGGTATCTATTTACTCGTCATAACACAATCTTTTATATTTTACCAAAACAATGGGTATTATATTGTGCTTGTGTAAATTAAGATTAAAAGAGTATTTTTTCCCTCAAAAAAACAAGGTGCAAATAGGTGTGACATGAGAAAACATTGTAAAACCCACCATTTTATTCACTAGGGCCTCTGCGTAAACGTTTGGGGGTTCTGAGTAATTTTCTAGCAAAAAAAATGGATTTTTACATTTAAACAAAGCTTAAAAGGAAGTTTCACCGGGAGCCAGGTTCAAAAATGGAAACCCAGGAAGCCTAAAAAACACCAAACTCAGGCCGCTGCACTTAGATTCAAAAGACCAGAAGAGAATAAAAACAACTCAGGGAGCGCTGATCCAAAGAGTGGTAAAGATGTTGAAGAGGACAACTGTGTTTACCATAAAAGATGATTTGCAAATGTGATTGATGAAAAAAAGTCTAAAAAGATAGTCAAGCCGCGTAGGCAATATCGGTATTCAGCCAGTTTGAATTGAATGCCCTGTGGATATCTACACTCACAGTGGCTGTAACAATCACTCAAAAACCTGTGGGATGGATGAATGGATGGTTGCCCCACCTCCACCGCTGCTAGGAGTAGGATGCTGTGGGCACTCTAGGAATCCGGAGGTACCCGTGGGCATCTATCCAGATGTGAAAGCCCGGGATCGTGGCCAGATATCCAGGGAATGCCAGGAGAGGGGGACAGTTCATAAGCCCAAGGTCAATGGATCAAGGGAGCCCTGAAAAAAGGGTTAACCCCCGAAACATGTAGTCCCACATGGTTCAAGCCCAGTAACGTTTTGAAGTCTTGTCCATGTTCCTCTCTCCTCCTTCTGCCCCTGTGTTACATGACTCATCGCCAGTTGGTTGGAGCCCATCCGTGTCTGGAGCATTGGACGCAGCTGGTCAGGAGCTCTGGTCTCCGGAGACCCGGAAGTTGCGGTATCCCCCGCTTTACTTGGTTTGTTCACCAGCATTGCCCCATTGCTCGGATCATCTGCAAACGGAGCCGACCGTGTCCTACTTCCCCCTGGGCTCCCTTGATCCAGAGACCTTGGGCTCATGAACTGCCCCCCCCCCCCCTCCCCTGACATTCCCTGGATATCTGGCCACGATCCCGGGCTTTCACATCTGGATAGATGTCCACGGGCACCTCCAGATTCCTAGAGTGCCCACAGCATCCTATTCCTAGCAGCGGCGGAGGTGGGACAACCATCCATCCCAAGGGCTTTTGAGTGAATGTTACAGCCACTGTGAGTGTAGATGTCCACAGGGCATTAATTTCAAACAGTTTGGCTGATTACCATTATTGCCTACACGGCTTGACTATCTTTTTAGACTTTATCAATCACACTTGCAAATAAACTTTTATAGTGAACACCGTTGTCATCTTCAACATCTTTACCACTCTTTGGATCAGCGCTCCCTGAACTGTTTTTATAAAGCATAAGGAGAGGCCTGGACTTAAAGTGGTTAAATGTCTTCCCTGGAAGAGTTCTTACCATCAGCACCTCCAGGGAGAAACTGGAATTGTAACTAGATATAATCTCTTTCCCCTTGCATCGAGCTTATTTTTCTAGCAAAAACCTGACCTACGCAATATACAGGGTCGCTGGTATAATTTCCCTGTTTCTTTCTGTGAATTTCTGTTCATTAACATAATGTAATGAATGCAGCCAGAGCTCCTAATGGCCTAAAAGCTAATGAATGCTACTGGAAGGTCAACACACTCCTCATTCTTGCACTGGTAGAGAAGTTTAAGCGGTTTGTGGTCATGAGTAATATAATCAAATGGACCGGCAATTAACAGTCTTTCACACTAGACTTCTAATGCTGTATAAGAATATACACTCACTGGCCACTTTATTAGGTACACCTTGCTAGTACCGGGTTGGACCCCCTTTTGCCTTCAGAACTGCCCCAATTCTTCATGGCATAGATTCAACAAGGTGTTGGAAACATTCCTCAGAGATTTTGGTCCATATTGACATGATAGGACCACCAAATCCCAAAGGTGCTCTATTGGATTGAGATCTGGTGAGTGTGGAGGCCATTGAAGTACAGGGACCTCATTGTCCAGTGGCGAGATGATTGGAGCTTTGTGACATGGTGCATTATCCTGCTGGAAGGAGCCATCAGAAGATGGGGACACTGTAGTCATAAAGGGATGGACATGGTCAGCAACAATACTCAGGTAGGCCGTGGCATTTAAATGATGCTCAGGGGGGAGGGGAGATGGGAAGAAGGAGAACATGGGAAGAAGGAGAACATGGGAAGAAGGGAAGGGGGGAAAGAGGAGAAGAGGAAGGGACAGAGAGACGCGATTCTAACAGGACACCCAGTGCACAACAACAATTGATGTAAAATAAACTTACACAGCAATAAGAGAAGAGAAAAAATATATACTGTGGTTATGACACCTGGGAGTAACTAGCGTTGTTCAATGATAATTTCCTTGTTGTTACAGAATTCTCATATTATCATTGAACAACGCTAGTTACTTCCAGGTGTCATAACAACAGTATATGTTTTTTCTCTTCTCTTATTGCTGTGTGAGTTTATTTTACATCAATTGTTGTTGTGCACTGGGTGTCCTGTTAGAATCGGGTCTCTCTGTCCCTTCCTCTTCTCCAGCCTCCCCTTCCCCCTCTTTCTCTTCTTTCCTCCTTTCCTCCCATTTCTTTTTCATTATTCTTCCTTCTCTCTTTTTTTCTCCCCCCCCCCTCTTTTCTTTCTTCTTCCTTCACTTCCATCCAGTTTCCCCCCCCCCCCTACCCCTTTTCCCCCTCCCCATTTCCCCTCTCTTTCCCTCCCCCCTCCCCAATTTTTAATTCCCTTTCTTCCCTCCTTATTCTTCTTTCCCCTCTTTCTTTGCTTTTCCTTCTGTTCCACCACTGTACACAGTGTCATTTACCTTTTAGCAGCACACCCTCACTGTGGTGGTGTTTAAACCAACGCAGAATATTCATATTTGCATATTTTTTAATCACTCGTAGCCCGTCCTATAAGCCCCCCGTGTCTGCCCCCAGGGGGAACACCCAGATTGGGTGTCTCAATATTGCCGTCTTTCACTTTGTTGGTGAGTTTGTGCTATACAATGTATTAACACTCCAATACGTTCACTATTACTTTGTTATCTTACTATATTTTGTATGTAATTTTTATTATCTACCTTTTCCAGATGTTAAAATTGGACGCCTCCTGAGGAAGCGGCATTGGCCGTGAAACTGTTAAGGCCTAACGTCCATTATCACATAACAGTGCCTCCACCTACTCATGGGGGCTTCACCAAGTATTATTTTAATATTTGTGCAACTATGTCTTTTGTAAACAACCCTGATGTTGTGTTTGTTTGTATAACGTTTGTAAATTAAAATAAATTGAAACATTTTTACCAAAGATCAACCATCCTTTTGGGTACCGGAATAGTCCACTTTTCTTCCTTTGGGGAGGTAGGGCTTTGCTGGAGTAGCCCTTATCACATTCTCCCCACTCCTTCTAATATACATTCAATAGAGACATCTGGTTCCACCAGAGGTCTGGCCTACAATGTGCATTTCAGCACTTTCTTTTATCTCTACATTAATGATGTCCCCTCAACCACTGAGAGATATATAAAGCTGCCAAGTGTGGATGGTAGATACCCAAAAGTGAAAAGGTTACAAAATTGCCATGTAGGGCTATAGAGTCCTTCTAAATTATTTCCAATAATAAAATGCTAAGTTTAGTTAAAATCAAAACCATAAAAATCAGCACAAGGAACATAAACTTTATTATAATGTGTCCCTTGTGCAGATTCCCCATTTAGGTGAAAGCTTTCCCTGTCCTATCCTTCCAGGCACAGCAATCTTTCGGCATGGCAAGGGGGCAATACAATTGAAAGGACTGTCAGAAGCTCTCATCAGGATAACCTATGCCCGCCCTTTCCTGCCAGATCCACCATTCACAGAAGCCGTACTACAGCTGACACAGGATCTCTGAATGGTGTATGGGTGGATGATTGATAGCTCCGCCACCTCCATTCATAGATCATATTTTATTCATAGAAGCTGTACTGCGGCTACTATGAATGGTGGATCTGGACGGAAAGGATGGACACAGTCAGGGTTCTGTTTATGAGGCAGGTAATGCAGAGCTATGCTGGGAAGCTACTGGATGTAAGCGGCAGTCATGGAGCCAAGCTGGAACACAAGCTGAGTGGTGGCAGCAGAAGACTTCCCGATAAGGCTCAGCTGATGATGTCAGTGGGCGTGGCTACGCATTTCAGGGCTTTCCATTGGCTTGACAAAGGGGCGTCTATTGCCCCAAATGCATAGCAACGCCCACCGACAAAACCATGCTGACATCAGCTGAGATGAGTCCAGGCAGCCAAGCCTTATCAGGAAGTTTGCTGCAGCATCCACTCAGCTTGTGTTCCAACTTGGCTCCATGACTGCCGCTTACATCCAGTAGCTTCCTGGCAGAGCTCTACATAACCGGCCGCCTCCATGCCAAACTCTGCTATTCCCGGCTGCTTCCCAGACGAACTCTGCATGGAGATTATGTAAGATATGCCTCCTGTTTAAGTTTTAATTACAGTGGTACCTTGGATTATGAGCATAATTCGTTCCAGAAGAATGTGTGTAATCCAAAGCACTCGTATATCAAAAGAAGTTTCTCCATAGGAAATAATGCAAACTCAGATAATCCGTTCCAGTGGCACTGCTAGCGTTTGCAGTATCGCATGCAACCAGAGGTGGGGGGCGCCGGAGACATTCGGATGCACTTGGGAACTGAGTGTTTCCAAGCGGCTCCAAATGCCACCAAGTGTCACCGGCACACCCCGCACCTCTGGTGAAATGCGGTACTGCACACCTCAGAGGCTTGAATCCTGCTCGTTTTGCGAGACAAGGCTCTCAAGTCGGGATTTTTAAAAAACAATAGCACGTATTGTGAATCGCTCGTAAACCGCGTTACTCGCAATCCAAGGTATTAATGTACATTAAGCGGAGTTCTACACAAAAATGGCACTTCCACTTTTCGGAACCTCCCCCCCCTCCGGTGTCACATTTGGCACCTTTCAGGGGGAAGGGGGGGTGCAGATACCTCTGTAATACAGGTATTTGCACCCACTTCCAGGCATAGACTCCCGGGGGGGGGGTCCACGCCACTTCCTGCCCCCCCCCTTCCCCCGCTGTCTGCTGGGAGACACACAGGTCCCAGAGACGGCAGGGACCATTCGTATTGTGCAGCGCGACTCGCGCAAGCGCAGTAGGGAACCAAGAAGTGAAGCTGCAAGGCTTCACTTCCTGAGTCCTTTACCGAAGATGGCGGCGGCAGCATACGAGGACCGAGGGATGGTTCGACCTCGGGTGCCGACATCGCGGGTGCCCTGGACAGGTAAGTGTCCTTATTTTTAAAAAGTCAGCAGCTGCAGTATTTGTAGCTGCTGACTTAAAAAAAAAAAATTTGTCGGACCTCTGCTTTAATAAATGGCTACACTTAGATGGCGGCACTCTCTCTTTTATTCATTATCTGTGCACTAGATTAAGCAGTTGTATGCCCGTAAACGAAAAAAAAAAAAACATAACGAGCTAGTATGCACCACATGTCCAATCAGAGTGGGAGCGTGTCACCGAGGGCACAAGCCTCAGACACAGAAGTCACGAACAATGTACAGGTACGTTGTTTCGTGCAGCCCTGCCACAGTATACAGGTGAAAGCCAGTAAATTAGAATATTTTGAAAAACTTGATTTATTTCAGTAATTGCATTCAAAAGGTGTAACTTGTACATTATATTTATTCATTGCACACAGACTGATGCATTCAAATGTTTATTTCATTTAATTTTGATGATTTGAAGTGGCAACAAATGAAAATCCAAAATTCCGTGTGTCACAAAATTAGAATATTGTGTAAGGGTTAAATTTTGAAGACACCTGGTGCCACAAACTAATCAGCTGATTAACTCAAAACACCTGCAAAGAGCTTTAAATGGTCTCTCAGTCCAGTTCTGAAGCCTACACAAACATGGGGAAGACTTCAGATTTGACAGCTGTCCAAAAGGCGACCATCGACACATTGCACAAGGAGGGAAAGACACAAAAGGTTATTGCTGAAGAGGCAGGCTGTTCTCAGAGCTCTGTGTCCAAACACATTAATAGAGAGGCAAAGGGAAGGAAAAACTGTGGTCAGAAAAAGTGTACAAGCGATAGGGATCACCGCGCCCTAGTCAAGATTGTGAAAAAAAACCCCTTCAAAAATGTGGGGGAGATTCACAAGGAGTGGACAGCTGCTGGAGTCAGTGCTTCAAGATCCACCACCAAGAGACGCTTGAAAGACATGGGTTTCAACTGCCGCATAACTCGTGTCAAGCCACTGTTGACCAAGAAACAGCGCGAAAAGCGTCTCACCTGGGCTAAGGAAAAAAAGAGCTGGACTGCTGCTGAGTGGTCCAAAGTCATGTTTTCTGACGAAAGCAAATTTTGCATTTCCTTTGGAAATCGAGGTCCCAGAGTCTGGAGGAAGACAGGAGAGGCACAGGATCCACGTTGCCTGAAGTCTAGTGTAAAGTTTCCACCATCAGTGATGGTTTGGGGTGCCATGTCATCTGCTGGTGTCGGTCCACTCTGTTTCCTGAGATCCAGGGTCAACGCAGCCGTCTACCAGCAAGTTTTAGAGCACTTTATGCTTCCTGCTGCTGACCTGCTCTATGGAGATGGAGATTTCAGGTTCCAACAGGACTTGGCGCCTGCACACAGCGCAAAATCTACCCGTGCCTGGTTTACGGACCATGGTATTTCTGTTCTAAATTGGCCAGCCAACTCCCCTGACCTTAGCCCCATAGAAAATCTGTGGGGTATTGTGAAAAGGAAGATGCAGAATGCCAGACCCAACAATGCAGAAGAGTTGAAGGCCACTATCAGAGCAACCTGGGCTCTCATAACACCTGAGCAGTGCCAGAAACTCATCGACTCCATGCCACGCCGCATTAATGCAGTAATTGAGGCAAAAGGAGCTCCAACCAAGTATTGAACATGCTCATATTTTTCATTTTCATACTTTTCAGTTGGCCAACATTTCTAAAAAATCCCTTTTTTGTATTAGCCTTAAGTAATATTCTAATTTTGTGACACACGGAATTTTGGATTTTCATTTGTTGCCACTTCAAATCATCAAAATTAAATGAAAAACATTTGAATGCATCAGTCTGTGTGCAATGAATAAATATAATGTACAAGTTACACCTTTTGAATGCAATTACTGAAATAAATCAAGTTTTTCAAAATATTCTAATTTACTGGCTTTTACCTGTATAGTTAAAAAGAGGTCGTTACCCTAAAAAAAGAAAAAAAAAAAGAAATAAAATAATTGATCCTGTGCCTTTAAAGCATGTTATACAGCACAGTGCTTGTGCTGTGTAATTTGTCTTTCTATAATCTAAAATACCTGGCTGATCCTGCCCTCTCCTCTGATGAGGTGGCACTGATAGGCTAAGGTGACACTGATGAAGAGGCACTGATGGGAACTGTTAGGTTTGCACTGATAAGCAGTGCCCTGATTATCAGTGTACATGTCCCTTTTAGAGAAGCCAAGTGTCGGCTCTCTTCTTCTCTCCTCATGCTGTCAGCATGAAAGTAGGGCCGATAACCAGCATCTTTTTTACGTCTGTGATTGGACACAGCTGATCATGTGGTAAAGAGCCGCTGATTGGGGACAAAGGGGAGGATACTATTAACGTAGCCAAAAAAACAGACTTTATAGGCATGGAAACAATGGAGAAGTGAAAATAATATATTCAAAAAAGTACAAAATATAAACACAATATTCAAAAAGAGATAAAAAACATGAAAGCTGATACTAGTACAGTGAGCCCTTGTGCGTCTACGTGTTTCGCCGTGAGGCTTCTTCAGGACACGATCAAGGTTCAAAGGCGTAACAAAAGAGAAACAGAGAACAAGTCTCACTGTCTTTAATCTGGTAGGCCTCGTGTACGGGTGGTTTGAATGTAAATCTTTTATATCCTTAAACACATATCTAAAGCAAGGGCCCGTGTGTGTCTTATATCCAAAGACAGAGAGAGACCATCAGGACAATAGTGCTGAGGTATCTGGCATCACATAAAAGCAGTAAGCCTTAATAAGGTTAAGCACTGCTGGCAGGCATGTAATACAGCCTTTACTGATATGCAATACGTGGAAATAGCGATATACAGGTATGCCCCTGTGAGATGGCTGGGTGCTGTACTAGAGATTGGCTCTTTACCTTGATCTGTGACCGCTGATCACAGAGTGCGCCGCCCACATCCCGCAGCGGGCGCAATCACGGGAGGCTGTCATATGACGGCCTCCCAGAGATAGCCGGCCGCGCTGTAGCCATCACTCGGCTATAGTGCGGTCAGCAAGTGGTTAAGGAACTTACTTTTCCTCCCACAAAAATTGACTGATAACAATGAGCAACAGCATTTTTTTTTTTTTTTTTTTTGCTTCTTTCAAACCATCCCCTCAACTTCTCAAAACTGCCTAATAACTAAAAAATATTCTTCTCAGGTTTCCAAAGACTGCATAAGAAGATATTTACTTCCATTACATCTTGTGGCTCAGCAAAGGCCAGTCTCCATTCTCCCATTCCATATTGTATTCAAGACTACAGATGAGATGAGATTCCCAGCCATAGATAAATTTCTCTTCATCTATTCAGAGCACACATTTTCCTTGTAATGAATACTGATCAGGGAGCGCACACACCGGACCGCGGCGTCTGAGTGACGGGGACGCAGCGGGTGGCCAGTAAGAGGGGAGGCAGCAATTAAATAAAAAAATGTTAGACTCTGTGACTATTACCTTCCTTCTATCAGCCAGGTGCACTTTGTTTTATATTTATAATTCCCGGGTCCGTCTGTCACAAAACCGCTCGGTCCCGTTAACCTGGAAACAAAAAGAAAAGAAAAAAAACAAGTTAGGTGTCTGCAACAAATCTTCAGTCACAATTCAGCGTCTGATCTGTGGTTTGGCCAGATCCACACAGCCACCTGCAATCCTGACCTGTGTTCTGTCCTACTGGGAGACCACCTTCCAATGTCACAAACCACATTCCACAAAATACAAACACGCTATAGAACTTAATAATGGGAGCTGCATACATGCTCAAGTCTGCTATAGAAGATTTTGACATTTTAACATGGATGGTCTGTACAACGGATATCTTGCTGGATCAGGGACAGGTAAGCATTAGGCTGCCAGAGGGGGCTCGTTAGGGTTAGTCAAATACAGAGTAAAAAGATAAAATAAAAAATAATTTAAAAAATAATTAAATAAAAAAAAAAAGACGAAATCACCATTAAAAAAAAAAAAAGGGGGGGGGACTAAAGTGGAGTTCCAGCATAAAAAAAAAAAAAAAAAAAAAAAAAATTAAAGTCAGCAGCTACAAATAATGTAGCTGCTGACTTTTAATATAAGGACACTTACCTGTCCTGGGATCCCACAATGTCAGCCCCTCGAAGCCGATTTGGCCAGCGGCTCTGGGTGCAGATGCCGGCATTGCGACTAAGGGAAACAGGCAGTGAAGCCATTAGGCGGGGGGGTTGGGGGGTTATGCTCTCATGTTCAAGACCTAGATTCATTTTTAGCCTGGAACTCCGCTTTAACGGTAGTGCACACAAACACGAAAGGTCCAAATTTTCAGTAAATTATTAACTGAATTGAACAAAACAGATACTAAACCTATCATCAAGACTGAAAACTGAGTGCGCCCGTGACATGGCGACACTCCACAATACCCAGAATTGTTCATAGGAATGCTTAAATAGCCTTCACAGGTCAAACGATGGCCCTAGAATTATTCCTTACGTTGCGACGATACCAAACATGGGCGACACCATACACGGGCGACACCATACACAAGCAATACCCAACACGGGCAATACCCAACATGTGTTGCATAAACGTTGATTCTGACAATTTCATTTTTTCAGTCATTCTATACTTATGATGGTACCAATGAAAATTAAAAGTGACACAACTGAAGTCATACAGAAGGATTATTAAAAGCAGAATTTTGCCCATAACTTGATAAAAAAATAACGTTCAGCAAGGAACATACATTCCACATTAATAATTTTGCTACCAAAATTATTGTGTACTGGAAATTGCCTCCAGCTTTGCTCTCGTTTCTTCTTGCTGGAGGCTGCCATTTTGCTGAAGCCCAGAAGACCCTGAACAGCAGTAAATTATAAAGCAGAACTAAACCCATCGATTAAAAGTTTAAAAAAAACAGTTATATCACTGTATTGGCAGGCATGCGAACAGTCACATTGGCTTGTGTCCTCAACAAATGGTCAAGCCATCAAATGGCTGGTATGATAACTTTTCACATGAGCAGCACTATGTGGATCAAAAAGAAGCATCTCTTGCTTGGCTGTAAAGTATAGGAGGGTTTAAATCCGCTTTAAGGCTGTCAGAAGAACGGCCTCTACAAACTCGTCAGAGCTTTTAAAAACACTTAAAAATGGAGAGCAACTCAGCATGTGCAGAGCAGGGTGAGGCCGTGTATTATTGTATTATAAACAGTATAGACACTTATTTTTAATGTTTTACAAAGCTATAACCTGCAAAAGGGGCCAGCCTTTAGTGATCTAGCAGGACTTCATTGTTTGTTTTGACTAAAGCTCCACTTTAATGCGGAACTTCAGTCATCTTTTCATCTTTCCATCTATTAAATCTTCTGCTCTTGTTGTTTTTAACTTTGGATAGTAAACATTTTTTTTCTGCCAGTAAATACCTTACACAGCCCAGTTCCTGTTTGCCTTGGAAAAAACCTAGACTTATGGCATCATGCACAGCTCTCTCTCTCTCTCACTCTGGTAACAGTTTGCCAGGAAGGGAGGGGGGGGGGGGGGGGGGGGGGTGAGTCATAAGAGGGCCAATGAGAGCTGCAGAGCTGGAGGTGTGTGTCTGCGTAAATGCAGGAAGTGAACAGGCAGCAGCTTCAGCTGCCCACAGTTAAAATGGTTGCAGTCAGACTCGGTGGAGGGAGATTTCTGCAGCATATTTGGCAAGTACAGAATCACAGTATATATAAAATAATATGCAAAGTGGTTGGAGGGGAGCTTCAGAATGGCAAAGATGTTTTTATTACAAATTATGTGAGCAGACTGCAGTTCCTCTTTAAGATGTAATTAAACCCAAAATGTTTAATTGGATAGATTTAAGTGATGTCAAAGGTCTCTAGTGAATGGAAATGATGCACTCAGTTATATCACTAAGCAGCACAGTGGTGTATTGGTTAGCACTTGAACCTAGAAGCACTAGGGTTGTTGGTTCAAATCCCAACCACGACACTGCTTCAAATCCCAACCACGACACTGCTTCAAATCCCAACCACGACACTGCTTCAAATCCCAACCACGACACTGGTTCAAATCCCAACCACGACACTGGTTCAAATCCCAACCACGACACTGGTTCAAATCCCAACCACGACACTGGTTCAAATCCCAACCACGACACTACCTGCCTGGAATTTGCATGTTCTCCCTGTACCTTAGATTGTAAGCGCCTTGGGGGCAGGGACTGATGTGAATGTACAATATATTATGTAAAGCGCTGAGTAAATTGACGGCGCTATAAAAGTACCTGTAATAAATAAATCCCAGGTGAACAGACAGAATGCACTCTGATCTGTACAGGTTGGATAGGCTGTATTATTAGGGATGTCACTGGTCTGTACTGCTTGGATCGGCAGCATTCTCAATGGCAGATACTTTTGAATAGGCGACTTACAATTTAGTTTATAAAAGGTGACAAAAGTAGTGAGCAGGTATTGCTTGAGGGCTACATTTAAAATACTAAACACAAATAGTGCACAATGATGAGCTTAGTGAACAAATACAAAAGTTCTGTGTAATTAAAATTAATGGGGACACACCCCATGATAGAAGTTCCCGCAAGAAAGAAATTCCCTTCAAAACAAAAAAAAAAAAAATTCAGTTGCGTAAAACCATAAGAAGCTTATATCGGGAATAAATGTCTCAAAAGAAAACAGTGAAACATGAGTCACTAACAAGTAAAACAAAAAAGTCACAAAGAAAAACAAATGGAACAAGTACGAATTATAAGTTATTAAGATTGTGAAATGAAACGGATGATGATCTAACCCTCTTGTATTAAATTGTGTTTTAACTGCACCGTATCGCCTTTATTTTGTAAAAAGCTGGGCAAACACTAGCGCTATATAAATCCTGTATAATAATTATTATAGAAACACAAAATAGTTTTAACCACTTGCCAACCGCCGCACGCCGATGTACGTCCTAAGTTTGCCGGCGGATATCGTTATGGCAGCAGCTAGCTGCCATAACCCCGGTATCCCCGTTTTCGTGCGGCGGTCGGCTTTCAGATAAAAGTGGTCTCTGCGGCAGATTCACCGCGAGATCACTTTTATCTGTGGCGGGAGAGAGCCCCTCCGGCCGCAATCTGGTGCCCTCCGCCGCTTACCGGAGCCGTCGGTAGCGGCGGAGGCAATCGCGTCTGTCCCCTTGTTGTGCCTGGAGACGAGTGAGGGGAAGTTGGCACCCACTCGTCTCCATGACACTGCAGGGCGGAAGCGACGTCAAAACGTCACTTCCGCCCATACGTCTTAAAGGCATATTTTTTTGTCAATGTCATTTTTTTTAAGGACTTTTTTTTTGTTGCATTTTAGTGTAAATATGAGATCTGAGGTCATTTTGACCCCAGATCTCATATTTAAGAGGTCTTGTCATGCTTTTTTTCTATTACAAGGGATGTTTACATTCCTTATAATAGGAATAAAAGTGACATTTTTTTTTTTTTTAAACAGGAGGGGAAGATGACGTGGATATTACAGTGGGGGGGAGAAGTCAATTACAGTGGGGGGGGAGAAGTCAATTACAGTGGGGGGGGAGAAGTCAATTACAGTGGGGGGGAGGAAGTCAATTACAGTGGGGGAGAGAAGTCAATTACAGTGGGGGGAGAAGTCAATTACAGTGGGGGAGAGAAGTCAATTACAGTGGGGAGAAGTCAATTACAGTGGGGGGGAGAAGTCAATTACAGTGGGGGGGGGAAGATGACGTGGATATTACAGTGGGGGGGAAGATGACGTGGATATTACAGTGGGGGGGAAGATGACGTGGATATTACAGTGGGGGGGGAAGATGACGTGGATATTACAGTGGGGGGGGGAAGATGACGTGGATATTACAGTGGGGGGGGGAAGATGACGTGGATATTACAGTGGGGGGGGAAGATGACGTGGATATTACAGTGGGGGGGGGAGATGACGTGGATATTACAGTGGGGGGGGGGGAGATGACGTGGATATTACAGTGGGGGGGAAGATGACGTGGATATTACAGTGAGGGGGGAAGATGACGTGGATATTACAGTGGGGGGGGGAGATGACGTGGATATTACAGTGGGGGGGAAGATGACGTGGATATTACAGTGGGGGGGAAGATGACGTGGATATTACAGTGAGGGGGGAAGATGACGTGGATATTACAGTGGGGGGAAGATGACGTGGATATTACAGTGTGGGGGGAAGATGACGTGGATATTACAGTGGGGGGGGGGAGATGACGTGGATATTACAGTGGGGGGGGGAGAAAGATGACGTGGATATTACAGTGGGGGGGAAAGATGACGTGGATATTACAGTGGGGGGGGAAAGATGACGTGGATATTACAGTGGGGGGGAAGATGACGTGGATATTACAGTGGGGGGGGAAAGATGACGTGGATATTACAGTGGAGGGGGAAGATGACGTGGATATTACAGTGGAGGGGGAAGATGACGTGGATATTACAGTGGGGGGGGAAAGATGACGTGGATATTACAGTGGGGGGGAAAGATGACGTGGATATTACAGTGGGGGGGAAGATGACGTGGATATTACAGTGGAGGGGGAAGATGACGTGGATATTACAGTGGAGGGGGAAGATGACGTGGATATTACAGTGGGGGGGAAGATGACGTGGATATTACAGTGGAGGGGAAGATGACGTGGATATTACAGTGGAGGGGGAAGATGACGTGGATATTACAGTGGAGGGGGAAGATGACGTGGATATTACAGTGGGGGGGGGGGAGATGACGTGGATATTACAGTGGGGGGGGGGGGAGATGACGTGGATATTACAGTGGGGGGGAGACGACGTGGACATTACAGTGGGGGGGAGATGACGTGGACATTACAGTGGGGGGGAGATGACGTGGACATTACAGTGGGGGGGAGATGACGTGGACATTACAGTGGGGGGAGATGATGTGGGACATTACAGTGGGGGGAGATGTGGGACATTACAGTGGGGGAGATGTGGGACATTACAGTGGGGGGAGATGTGGACATTACAGTGAGGGGAGATGTGGACATTACAGTGAGGACTAAATGGTGGTGGAATTTTTACAGGTTTTTGTAAATTCAATTTTTTTTTTTGATCCGAAAATGATCCGATCCGTGACTCCTGACCCAAGGAACGATCTGAACCGTGAGTTTTTTGATCCGTTTGCACCCCTAGTAATCGTTTGTGTTCCTTGTAAATCCAATGTTACGCATTGTCCCCTCTTGAACCTTTAAGCTTCCATCTTCAGTTTGGGCAGCTAAAGCCCGGTTGGATTTTCTTCCTGGAATGGCCGGAGTTGGGCTTTAAGCCATATCCATTGCTACAAATTAAGACCAGTACATGACCAAAGCAACCGCTATATGTGGGCCAAACTGAGGAGAAGGCCAAGCAAACTTCTAAAAAAGGTTTTCCATGCTAAAAAGATTAGTAATGCTGTATATCTGGTTTTGTGATTTTTTATTATTCATTATTATTATACAAGATTTATATAGTGCCAACAGTTTATGCTGCGCTTTACTTGAGGGTAAGACAGTACAAATACAATACACTTTAATACAGTAGGAATCGGAGGACCCTGCTCCTTAGAGCTTACAATCTAGAAGGTTTATAACAGGCATTCAGGCAAGGGTGTGTTTGCTGCTACCAGAGATAAAAAAAAAAAAAAGAAGGTTGTATGAATCAGCCAAAAGAAGGAAGTATAATGTAAATTTGCTTGGGGTAGAAATTGGATTTAAACAGTTATAATAACTGTATAACGCAGTTTCCTCAAGTTAAGGGTCAGCCTTTAGGCATGCATACGCTAACTCAAAGCACTGTGTAGAATTAAAATAGAAATGCTTTAATTATGTAACATGTTCCTACATGCTTGTAATCCCATCTCTAAAATTGTTTAATTTTTGACCACAAAATAGAAATGCTTTAAAACTAAAAACTCAGAATGTACTGGCTGCATGTATACTGCTGAACATTGATCCACCATCAAATGGTTTCATAATTTTGCTATATACTTTGGAAAACACAGGAATATCTCAGTGCTGCACGAATGGAAGTAACTCTGTTCTGACATACAGTATACCACATATAAAAAGGAAGCCAAGCTGGCAAATTAACTTCCGCTCTTAAAAGTTTAGCGGACGTTACCCGCTAAGGTTGTAGAGAGGCAATGACAAGTTAGTGATTACAGCAGTAAGGTAACTAGAGCCGTAACAGAAGCCAACATTCACGCCAAAGGAAACATAACCTTCATCCACACAAGAGGCATTTAACATTGTAATGGGATGGGGTCATGGAGGCTATTCAACTATTTAAAGCACAATGCCGTCTGTAGAAGAGCTTCTACAGCTATGTACTCAATATGGACTGTATATGATGGGAACCATACTATGAAATGCAATGTTCTATGAAGGTGCTATAATAGCCACGCCACCTTTTTACCACAGAGGAAACCTTCAAATATTCAAGGAACCCATACTGCTAGTCCGGCCATAAACCAAGCAAATTTCTTTCCTGCGACCAGTCAATATTGACAGGGGAATCCCTCCCACCGAGTCATTGTGTCCCCCGCTGGGAGAACACAGTAATTATTGCTAGCGGCTATAAAAGCTGATAGCAATCGCATGTAAAATCTGGCAGACTGGTTTGTGTGGCATTCAGCAACCCCCTACAGGAGAAGATGAAAGAGAGAGGGGGGCGAGGGAGAGGGGGGGCGGAGGGAGAGAGAGAGGGGGGGGGGCGAGGGAGAGAGAGAGGGGGGGCGAGGGAGAGAGAGAGGGGGGGGCGAGGGAGAGAGAGAGAGGAGGGGGGCGAGGGAGAGAGAGAGAGGAGGGGCGCGAGAGAGAGAGAGAGAGGAGGGGCGCGAGAGAGAGAGAGAGGAGGGGCGCGAGAGAGAGAGGGCGAGAGAGAGAGAGAGAGAAGAGAGAGAGAGAGAGGAGGGGCGAGAGAGAGAGAGAGAGAGGAGGGGCGAGAGAGAGAGAGAGAGAGAGAGAGGAGGGGCGAGAGAGAGAGAGAGAGAGAGAGAGAGAGAGAGAGAGAGAGAGAGAGAGAGAGGAGGGGCGAGAGAGAGAGAGAGAGAGAGAGAGAGAGAGGAGGGGAGAGAGAGGGGAGAGAGAGAGAGAGGAGGGGCGAGAGAGAGAGAGAGAGGAGGGGCGAGAGAGAGAGAGAGAGAGAGAGAGAAGAGAGAAGGGGCGAGAGAGAGAGAGAGAGAGGAGGGGCGAGAGAGAGAGAGGAGGGGCGAGAGAGAGAGAGAGAGAGAGAGAGGGAGAGAGGAGGGGAGAGAGAGAGAGAGAGGGGAGGGGCGAGAGAGAGAGGGGAGGGGCGAGAGAGAGAGAGGGGAGGGGCGAGAGAGAGAGAGAGAGAGAGAGAGAGAGAGAGAGGAGGGGCGAGAGAGAGAGAGAGAGAGAGAGAGGAGGGGCGAGAGAGAGAGAGAGAGAAAGAGGAGGGGCGAGAGAGAGAGAGAGAGAGAGAGAGAGGAGGGGCGAGAGAGAGAGAGAGAGAGAGGAGGGGCGAGAGAGAGAGAGAGAGAGGAGGGGCGAGAGAGAGAGAGAGAGAGAGAGAGAGGAGGGGCGAGAGAGAGAGAGAGAGAGAGAGAGAGAGGAGGGGGCGAGAGAGAGAGAGAGAGAGAGAGAGAGAAGGGGCGAGAGAGAGAGAGAGAGAGAGAGGGGCGAGAGAGAGAGAGGAGGGGCGAGAGAGAGAGAGAGAGAGAGAGAAGAGAGGAGGGGCGAGAGAGAGAGGAGGGGCGAGAGAGAGA